>OU015495.1:60334797-60474797 GCA_907164885.2 Dolomedes plantarius | reverse complement strand
CTTTCCTTTCATTTTACTTAAACCCTCAAAAGGCACGAAGTTCTTTCTTTTTTTCTTTTTAAAGAAAGATTGATATGATGGGATGGAATATAGTCGTAAAATTCATCCCTTTCTTTGTTAGACATAACATAATAGTTTCCCCTTAAACGCTTTAGCACAACACTGTCCTATTAGCTTGACCCAGGGGCATCTTTACCCGTCCGGGTTCGATTTCACTTTTTTCCACTGACAAACAAAAATAGGGACTCTTTTTTTCCACCTCCCACATCCTGGTTGCGGCTTCCTGGATTCTAAAGCAAATAAATCTTCGGCGAAGCGTCCACTATCACTTAGGCAAACGTGACATTAGTAGATTCAGCACGTTATCAAACCTTGAAACGTAAGCTAGAAGGTGAATCTTCATCTGAGACTATTAGTATTGAAAGAGGTATAAACAGCCTCCTGAAAACTTCATTACGTCAAACTACCATAGAAAACTTTTTCTTTCTCCTTTCCAGTAGTTGAAATGTTAAAACTATTAAACAGGTATGTGGTAACAAATATTGAATTTTTTTCTTCTCTTACTATAATTATGTATATCTACTTCTAGGTCTAGAAATTAAGTTGTATTTTTAAAATTATAAAAAATAATTTTAATAAAAGATAATTAACGTCAATTAAAGAGTATTTTATGGTAAATTATCTAATATATGTATATATAGGTGTGTGTGTGTGTGTATATGTCCAAAAACCTAAATTTCTGCTATAAGAATCAACCGCTTATAAGAATCAAAAACAGTAATAACAAACGTGATTCTTATAAGCGGAAATCACTGTATATATATATATATATATACTTGCAGGTCAAACATAGAAAAACACTCACGAAGACTGAATGTCACTTCTTTTGCTGAATTTCTTGTATTCACTTGAGACATGATAAGCACAATACTGACACTGGGACCTATAAAGGTATTTTCATAAGTAATTTTTAGAATTTTGCATCAAAATAGAAAATTAAGGTATTAATATAGGAGAAATAAATATTAGTAATAAATGGATCAATGTTTTACAAAGATAAACTGCACAAATAGGTATCAGTTTCACATTTAAAAAAATTATTGAGTGTGAAATGAAAGAGAACTTTGAAACAGAAATATTTAAATGCAAATTAACAATGTCATAACATATGCATGCTCTCTTTCTCTCTCTAATATATTTGAAGGCTAGAAACATATTATGAAACCTGAGCAAAATAGCAAACTGAACTACAAATTACATGGTTACAATAACAACTCAACTAACAGTTATCAAACAAATTTAATCTAATTTTAAATCTAAGAAATTTTAATAATATTCTATTTAATGTAGGTAGAAACAATAAAGTTGTTTATGTTTTAAAATGTTTGTTCAGAAAATATTGTAAGTGACAAAATTAAAACTTACATATTTACAACTGCTGTACACTGTAAACCATCCTTTCTTTTACTTTTACAATAACCAAAATCTTTTGATGACCCAATCAGCATCATTTTCCCAGGATGATCAATAGTTATTGTTGCATAATCCTCTCTCTAGAGAAGAATTTTTATTATTTTAGAAATGAAATACCAATACAAAATAAAGCCTATTGAAAATAATGGTACACATAGAGTAGGCCTATCATGATTGAATTTGGGGTATCTAAGAAATTTATGTGGTTTGAAATTAAATTTGTTAAATGCTGATGAATAAAAATGTGATAAAATTGGTGACATAACAGTGTTTGCTTTGGTTTCAACATTAGCATACAGTATAAAAACTCTACAATTTCAGTAAAACTATACTAAAAATATTGTTTTAACCCTTTAACAGTTCCATTTTTTTCCAGAATTCGGTCCAAAAAATGTCACACATTTTGTCTTCTGATACAAAACATGAAGAAAAAAACCGCGCTTTTGAATCAATCAGAATAGAAAACACAATAGACTGCAAACTATCATTTACTGGACAACTATCGCCATCTATACGAATAATTTGTTACTAAAAATAGAAAAGATATGGGCGAAACAGTGAAAGTGAAATAGAAATCAGATAGCCTGTACGGCGTATGGGCAAATCAGTAAAGGCCCGAAAGCCGTGCTCGTACAGCGTATGGGCAAAATAGGGAAGGGGTTAAAGAAAGAAACCTCTTTTGCAATATCAACATCTTTAGAGCTAAGTTAAAATCAAGAGATTACACAATGAATGCTTTAAAATTAAAACATAAAAAAATAATTTTTATGACCACACTTCTATTAATACAATTACCCTAAACAATGAATAACTAATTGTATCAGCTAAGTCTTTCCTATAGAAAACGGTGGTTTAATTAATCAGTGAGTGAGACATTTCTGTCAAGAATTTTCAAAGCATTTAAGATGCAGAATAAGACATTGCTATTTAAATATAATATATGATGTTTGATATTTGTACATCAAATACATCCAGGTGTCACAACAGTGAATGAAAAGGTTGTGTCATCTACTAAATTAAGCCCATAAAAAAGGAAGAAAATTCAGTGCATAGACTGGAAAGGAAATGAATAAAATGAAACACTTTTTGGGGGGTAAATCAAGATGCTAATTCTGATGCAGAATTCTGATAGGAGTACTTCAAATATGTAACTACTTTATAACATTATCTCTATAACAACTTATCTTTAAAAGAAGCTACTGTAAAAGAAAGCTAATACATATAAATAACATTTAACTAACAAAATGCTAAATATTTCCCAAAATGAAATGAATTATTAACCACCACCAGATTGTTTTCAGGCACACACATAGAACATATAAATAGCATACTTACATCTTTACCATCCATGAGGGATGGATTTAAAAGTCCAATGATAGTTCCAACTGCTGTTTTCCAGTGCTCGCTGTGCACCGCTCCAAACAAAAACAAACTTACAATTTTCTCAGTATTGAGTAAATCACATAATTTCCAGATTGAATACTGTTTTCCCTATAAACATAAAATATACTTCATGAAATATATGTTTTCTTTTTTTAAAGCATCCATGCTTTGTTTTGCAGTTTATACACATTACCATAACTTTTAAAAATTACTGTTAAAGATAACAAATGCATCAGATCTATTCGACTACTTGTCCCCTATTAATGCAACTGATTAAAGTTGGGTTGTAGCATTAAACTGTGAAGTCAGAAAACTGATTTTTCACACTGTAGACCTAAATGTGAGTAGGTTGTTTCCCAATAGGGCACTCCCTGAAGCTTCAGAGAGGGTCTATACAAAGGGTATTTTGACAAAAAATATAGAAATGCCAGGGCTTGATGGTTTAATAATACTTCATATCTGTTATACTAAAGATAATAAACCTTACAAATTTAATTTGTGAGTATGCCAAGTAGGATTTTTGAAGAAATTAAAAAAAAAAAAAAATAATATCAATATATAAAATGTACACAAAATTAAAAAGTTTATCATTTTAGAATTTGTTTAAACCTTTATATGTTCATTCTAGTCTTATTTCTACATAAAATAGAGAAGAGAGCTTAAATATTTTTGCACAATAGAATATCCAGGTTTTTAACAGGTATGACATATTTAAGGATTAAATTAATTAAAAAAAATGCAAAAATTTAAAATGGTTTGAATTTTTAAACATATATAGAGTGGTGAAATGAAACTAAATTTGCTGGATCTGATCATGGGGAAAAGGTGAAAAAAAAAAGAGGCCAAAATCAGGTGTATAATTTTTTAACATATTTAGAGTGGTGAAATTAAACTAAATTTGCTAGATCTGATCATGGGGGAGAAAAAAGGCCAAAATCAGGTGTATAATTTTTAAACATATTTAGAGTGGTGAAATTAAACTAAATTTGCTAGATATGATCATGGGGAAAAGGGGGGGGGGGGGGGAAAGAAAAGAAAGAGTTCCGCACATGGTTCAATTTCTGGCTTAGTGGTCCGCAGACTTCTACGGGTTGGAAAACACTGCTTTAACCCTTTGAGGGGCGCAATTTTATTATTGTAATTTTTTTGAAAAAAAAGGTAAGAATGAGGTATAATGGTCCTACAGATAAAAGAAATGTGATTAAAAAAAATTTAGCAGCCCCCCTTAGGTAGAGGGGGCCGTCCTCACAGTGCAAACGATGCCCGTGTAGGGCATTTGAGTTCGACCACTAAATTACTTTGTTTTACTCGAGCAAAAGCAAAAATAACTGATCTTATATCGTTATAATAATAATTATTTTACTAAATAATTTTCAACAAACAGAAATTTGAATTTTATTTTTAAAATTTTAAAATTTAAGAAATTTTTCAAAATTTTAAATTCATTGAACTCAAAATATCAAAAATAAGATATATCAAAAAATATAAAAATATATCAGAAAAATATAAAAATGTCAGAAAAAATGTGAGAAATATCAGTAAAATATAAAAATTAAAGAAATAAAAAAACCTGAAAAAAAACCTGATAAAATCAAAGCTTATTTTGTACAATTTTAAAGATTTAAGTAAACTGTATATGAAACGAATTAAAAAAAGATATTTGCAACAGAATATTTAACTAAAAAATGAGCAAATAAGAGTGACTGATCTATTCAGAATGAGCTATTTTTAAAACACGCTTTAGCTATTTCCAATACCTTTACACGTAGGGATTTCCAGGAGCCCACCCAGAGCGGTCATGCTTATAATAATTGATTTAAATTCACTTCTGCTGAAGGTGGCCGTTTGCCGTTTGGAAAGAATAAGCCAGACAATTCTTCACATCCTGATTAGTTCTGCCTGTGGAATCTCTGACAGAGGCCAACCTTAGCACACAGAATGAATTCAATAGACCACTGTCGAATGCAGAAAGGTTGGGAACTGTAGGTGATAGTGCCCAGTACGCACCATTGAAACAGATGACAATACAAATGATAAAGTCTTCCTTTTCCAAAAACACCCCCAATTTCAGAGGATTATCGACTTTTTAATCCCCTTTTACCCCCAAGAAGCAAGACCAAATCATCTAGAGGAGAAAACATAAAGACAGCTGTGTTTGTTTTTCCTTTCCGGGGTGAGCCTGTATTTCAATGTCGTACAGGGGCAGCGTTCTTGCTGTGCGAACACCATTTAAAAGCGCAAAAATAGAAAGAAATAAACGATTTTTTTTAAGAATTAATGACATGTCAGTATTCGTTGAGACATGTTTATAAAACCTAGTGGAAAAAATTAAAACATTTTAGGGTTTTAATCCTTAAAATAATTGAAAATAAAACCAAGTATGAAACAGCGTTAACTTGCATTCATTGTGTTCAAATTAAATGAGCAGACAAATGTTTGGTGCTGACATTTATTATCAGTTTAAAGATGTAAAAGTATTTTACAACCTTTAATTGAAAAAAAAATTGACATTTTTTAGGTTAAAAAAATTCTAGAAAATGTGTTCGCACAGTGAGGACGGCGCCCCTCAAAGGGTTAAAGGAATTTGAAGAGTAAAATAAATTACATTATTAAAACATACTTTCATGTACATTAATTTGTCTTATAAAAGACTAAGTATCAAGGCTGTAATAAAAAAAACTGTAAGAGTATTTACAAAGATGCTTAAATGGACCAATGACTTTAAAATTTCAACTGTTTTATGAAGTGATATTTGGATATTCACTGATAAGGCCTTTATTCAGTTTAAAAAAATGTTAAAAGGTGAAAATCATTTCATTAGTGCTCCTGACAAGAGCAGTAATTTCTAAAAAGAAATCCTTATTTACAAACTAAATTTTACCATAAATTTTTAAGTTATAATAAAAAAAGATAAAGTTATTGTGTTTATAGATATGCTGGATACTTTTGTGGAAAGTCATTTACACAAAAATTAGGAACGATACAAATGATGAAAAAAGATAGGAACAACCCCCTCCCCCCAACAAAACAAAAGCAAAA
Source organism: Dolomedes plantarius (assembly GCA_907164885.2). Lineage (NCBI taxonomy): Eukaryota > Metazoa > Arthropoda > Arachnida > Araneae > Dolomedidae > Dolomedes > Dolomedes plantarius. The sequence continues at coordinate 60,468,902 of OU015495.1, read as the reverse complement.
CATACATTTTTAGATATTTTTGGAGGAATTTTTTTTACAACTACACCAACAGTGACCCAATCTCCTTCAATATCCTTTCCTTTCATACAATCTTTCATAAAAGACATCTTTATGAGCTTCCTTCCTTGCATTCGCTTTTCCAGTACATCAGAAGCTACAAGAGGATTTCTGAAAGAGAAACAATGCTAGTCAAACTTATGTTGAAGAAAGTAATCCAAGTAAAACAACATAGCAAGATACCATAAACCACCCAAAAATTATATAAATTTTTTAAAATTTCACTATAAATGAGATTGTTGATAAATACAATACAATACAAGAGTCAAGTTGAGATGAGCCGGCAATACAATACTCGAGTTGAAATGAGAGAGAGAGATAGAGAGATTGATTGGGTATGGTTGGGGGTTAGGAACAAATCACAGTCCTAGCATTCATTATATCATATAACAAATAGTGTCTTCCTCTCAGAGTTGGTGCTCAGGCAGATGAGACCACTATAACATGTTAAGGTTATTTCAAGGGAAGTACCTATATGAAATAGGGTTTGATCTCCCCTTCAGAAATAAAAATAAGGAGTTCTTATAAGGACTTTTTAAGGGCTGCACTTTTAAGAACTTTCAAAATTATTGTAAATACAGTAACCACCGCTTATAGTGTTCAGTGGTTATAAGAATCAACCGTTTATAAGAATCAATATCGCGAAAACAAAAACAAATGTATTATTTCCATGTTAAAATTTTCGCTTTAAAGAATCAATCCACCGGTTTTAAGAATCAGTTTACAGTCTTCGCTTTCCATTAATTTTTTCCGAAAAAGGCCACTTAAACTCTCAAAAGACACGAAGTTCTTTATTTTTTTAAGAAAGATTGATAAGATGGGATGGAATATAGTCATAAAATTCTTCCCTTTCTTTGTTAGACATAACATATTAGTTTCCCCTTAAAAGCTTTAGTACAACACTGTCCTATTAACTTGACCCAGGAGCATTTTTACCCGTCAGGGTTCAATTTCACTTTTCTCCACTGACAAACAAAAACATGGACTCTTTTTCCCCACCTCCCACATCCTGGTTGCGGCTTCCTGGACCCTGAAACACATAAATCTTCGGCAAAGTGTCTACTATCACTTAGGCAAACGTGACATTAGTAAATCTAGCACGTTATCAAATCATGATACGTAAGCTGGATGGCGAATCTTCGTCTGAGACTATTAGTATTGAAAGCGGTATAAACACTGTTTATACCTCCTGAAAACTTCATTACGTTAAACTACCATAGAAAACTTTTTCTTGCTCCCTTCCTGTAGTTGAAATGTTAAAACTGTTAAGTACGTATGTTGTAACAAATATTGGATTTTTTCTTCTATTACTATAATCATGTGTATCTACTTATATGTCTAAAAATTAAGTTGTATTTTTAAAATTATAAAAAATAATTTTAATAAAAGATAATTAACGTAAATTAAAGAGTATTTTATGGTAAATTATCTAATATATGTATAAATAGGTGTGTGTGTGTGTGTATGTGCATGTCCAAAAACCTAAATTTCGGCTATAAGAATCAACCGCTTATAAGAATCAAAAACAGTAATAACAAACATGATTCTTATAAGCGGAAATCACTGTATAAGTATGTTTTTATTTCCAAGGTTTAAGTCTTTAAGGATGACTGGTGGTGTAGTGGTTAAAAGCATCAAGCTGCCACACCAAAAGGTCCAGGGTTCGATTCTGCGACTGGGCAAGGTCGACTCAGCTTTTTATCCCTTGAGTAGGTCGATAAAACGAGGACCAAGCATGCTTGGTAACTAAACTCTGGGGGTCCCACGTCATGTCAGGTTGACCACCTGACTGAGACATATGCTGTATGGCACCTCAAGCCCACGGTCAAGAAATCGGAGATGGACACCGCAGGCCTTGGTCTACAGCAGACTGTTATGCCATGAGTTTGGTTTTTTTTAATAAGTCTTTAAGAATTTTAGCATTAAATCCATATTTTTATGCAAACATTCCCCAAAATGTCAACATTATGAAATTTATTATAATCCTCCTATTTCTAAATCATTTACACAGATTATCATCTTTTTAATTTTCTTAGTACTTAACTGAAAAAAATTATATCAATAACTTGTGTCATAAAGAGTAATTTGAAATAACCAGTAGTTTTCCAGATTTGGAAAGGGGTAGGGAGAGTGTTCAATGAAATAAACCTTCAGATTTACAAAAATTTGTAGATTTATAATTAACAATATCCTAGTTGCTTGATTTCTTAATTTATAGCTGTTTCCCAAACCCCTGGATCAGAACAGAGTGTCTTCCCAATTTTAATATTGGTGAAAACTGAATACAGTGGTTCAAATCCCCAAAAAATATTTCGATGGAGCCAAGCACAAAATAATCAGATAAAAATCTACCTGTGCATGCTAACACTTCGTTTTTATTTATTTATTTTTTTCCTTTTGGGTAACAAAACAAAACTGATTAGGTGCAAAAGACAGAGTTTTAGTGTTGACATTTATTATCAGTATTATCAGCTTCCCTTTTCAAAGTACCAACAACTTTCTCCATTTTGAATCATCACCAAGATAGATAGCATAATAAATAGCTTGTTTCCCTGGCAACTCACTAAATGTGATGAAATGACCATGAAAAATCCCTAAATACATTTCTAATTTCAGGTCATAAACAATCTTCACATGCAATATTAAAAATTATTTAATATTTGGCAAACTATAAATTTGAATATAAACTGCAACAAGCTCAAAAGATTTACTCAAAAGGAATGACTTACACAATCCTGATTTCCAATAGAGGATTAGAGTATGTGAGTAAAGTGATAAATTCATGTGATTAATTCATTTGAATAGGTAACAAGAGGCATTTTACAACAGTCAAAACCTACAAGGTTTCACAGAAAAAAAAATATTTTAGGACTAAAAACAATAAAAACAACTGATGCACACACACAAAAAGTATTAACTGCATTTTCCGAAATCCCACTGTTGATATAAATAAGCTAAAAATCTGTATACCTTAATGTGAAATTAAGTACAACAAAAATAAAGATAAAGACTGTGAATCCAAAAATAAATTCCTTAAAATCACTTAAGAGTTCTAAGAAGTAGAAACTGAAAATGAAGAGTTCTTGAGGACTTTTAAGGACTGTAAAATCCCGTGAGAGAAAAATTATATGCTTATATTACAGAGGAATAAATGAGCTATTTTATAATTCTATTGGGAAATTTTTTTTAAAAACAAACATAAATTTAAGCTACATTTCAGTTTACAATGATCAATGTCTTCACATAATATCATAATTTGTTGTGTTCTGTTTATATACAGCTGATAAACATTTACTATTAAATAGTTACCATAAGGAGGAGAACAATACTTCAAGTAGAATTGAAAACATTTAGTTATGACTGAAACTATCTAGATCACCCTAAAAAATCCCTAACTACATTTCTAATTTAAGGTCATAAGCAATATTTAAAAATTATTCATTATTTGGCAAACTATAAATTGAATATAAACTAACAAGCTCAAAATATTTACTCAAAATGAATGACTTACACAATCCTGATTCCCGATAAAGTATCAACGGAACATGGCTTCTTATTTGAAACAGAGTCTGTGTTATTTTTCTTTTTCCCTAGGATAAAAAAAATAAAGCAGAATTTGACTTTAATAATGAGGCTAACTTTAAGTATCAACATTGATATCAGCTCAACAATCATGAACACAAATTAATCAAAAGAAAGAATATATTTATTTGTAATGAATCTAAATTGGCAGTAAAGAATTGAAAAATGAATATTGGTTTACAAAAAAATATTTCACAATCTACTCAGACCAGTTAAAAGGAGTGTTCACTCTTAATTATAAATTCTATACACAAGATATTAAGTAATGCAACTGCATGACAGGAAGGACTACCAATGAATGAAGACAAATTTTAGAGAATTTTCAAGACCATTTTTTACTTAATGGATCTTTACACAGGAATGTTACTATAAAAAAAATATAATAAAAAACTACAGTGTACTCCCAATTATATGGGTTAATGGAGGGGCATGAATAATTGAAAAATATGGATAATTCGATAGCTATTAAATTTTACTGTACTTTTAAAATATAATACTACACTTGGTTTTCTATTTTATTAGTTTAATTTATGTATGTAATCCGTATGTTTTTTTTGTTTTGCCAAATCTTTAATATGTTTTTTTGATATCACTAGAAATTTTCCTAACAGCTATGATATCACCTGATTATTCCATTGAATAATATAATCAAAAAAGTGTCGCCACATGGTAGCACTGAGCTGAGTTTGATTAGATCACTAGGCTCTTCTTCACTCTCTTCAACTTCTTCCTGAGGTTGAGTCATAACAGCATTTATGATACCAGGGCTACTCACATGTTTCATGCAAATTACTTTCTGACCACGCTAGATGATTTTATTCCCTAACTTCCTCAAATTGTTTTAAATTTGTCATTAACTAAATCAGTCTTTTCCTGGATAGTGCCTCTGATTTAAGAAGTGCTAATTTAGTATATTATCATGTCTTTTATCAGATTAAAAATATCCTAAATAAAAAGGAAACTGTTATATTTAAAATCTTGATTTTATTTATTCATAATGGAAGAAATTTGTGAGCAGTTTAATATGTAGGCATTATTTTGGATCAAGATTTCAGATATTTACTGCACAAATAATCTGCAAACTGGATAATCGAGAGTACACTGTAACTAAATCTCCAGTATATGAAAATGTTAATTACTGCACACTTAATGCTTACTATTATAAATATCATTGGTATTTATATAAGCTGTTGAGTGCAACGCCTGCCGCATTTAAAAAGAGCGCTGCTGTCGCTGTATATGTACTACGTGACGTGTGATGAGCAGATGAGACGAGCTCCGAGTGGAGAACAGAGTGAGCGTAATTCAGAGATGTAACAAAATTTACGAGAAAACCCATACAGTCCAACATGTTTAATTTTGAGTTGAGTCATTTAATTAAAGAATATTGAGCTATCAATGGGCCAAACATTGGTCCGTCGAGCCGGAGATGGATATATTTAGAGACCTTTTGGATATATTTAGTGAACCGGAAATTTGAGTATTCGGAGTAATGGATCCTGGTCTCGTGTGACAGCAGTCCCAGCATAGAGGTAAGAGCAATAGTATCCTCTTGCCCTCTTGAGTTAAGAAAAACTAATTAATTTCTCGAATCGAAGTTAATTTTTTGAGTTTAAAGCAAATTTTTGTTTGTGTGTTAATATTGTTTTCTTGAATTAGTGTACTTTTGGTTTATAAGTTCAAAATGTCGAGAATAGCCGAATTAAATAAAGATGAGTTAAAACGCGTTGCTGAGGAGATTATCAGTACCAGAAGGTGCTAAAAATATTGATTTAAAACGTTTAATTGAGGGGAGTGATGTATTTAAAAAAGACATCAAATTAGTAGAAAACGTTATGGATCAAGTGTTAGAGGAGAAGAAAAACCAAAAAGCCGATCAGAACGTTCAAATTGAATTAGAGTGACTTAGATTGGAGAGGATTAAAGCAGAATTACAATTAGCGCAATTAAAGGCTAATGAAAAAAATTCCGATACTTCTTTTGATCACAAATGTAAAAACGAAACTGAAGAGTCAATTGATGCTTTAATAAAAAGTGTTAGAACATTAACTGTTAAAGTGCTGAGTAAATCAGAAGGATGGGGATTCTTTTTTACTTTGTTAGAGAGAGAGCATATAGTACTAAAAAGGTACCTGAGAAACTTAAACCACAGATTCTGTTGAATTTATTAGGAGAAAGAGCTTCTAATATTCTAACTTATATTAATGAGAAAGATCTAAACAATTATGAGGAAATTAAATCAATTGTTCTGAGAGAATTCGAACCAACAGCGCAAGCAGTGTTAGAGAATTTTAGAAATGTTGTGCTGATATTTACAATCCTGAACAGATTCTAATCCAACATGACACTCCAGCAAATTTAAATATATGTGTGAGATGTTTAATTGTATATTGTTAATAATTATAATAATATAGGTGGCTTAGTATTTTCTTTATTGGCTGATGGACCTTTAATTTTTTTAATAATAAAATCTAATACCTTTGTTTAAAACTTTTCCATTTTCTAAGCAATCTTATTTCTCTTTTTCATTCTGGTATCCCACGGTAATATGATACAAAATAGTTGCGCCATTTCGTTCAAGAAGCAAATGTCATCAACCCAGGGATGGAAAACAGATATTGACATCTTTATGACTCCCCAAACATCGCAATTTTATCATTGTTTTTCAGAAAGTCTACCCCACACATCGAAATTACCGCCCAGACCTTTTCCAAGAATTTCCCCCCCATGAGTTTGTTTATGTCTCGCAGCGGAAAGATACCGCAAAATAAAAAAAAAAGAAGAGAGAAATAGAAATCTAGAAACAAAGGCATAATAGGAAAGTCGAAAGATTTAGAATTCGGGAATAGGACATGTCCAAAAAAGGGGGGAAATTTATAGACGAACGTTGCTCTCCATAGCTGCCGCTGAATGGAACAGGATTCTCAGACCGCCGCTGGGACTCTCAAGATGGAATCTTCATCCTCTGTCTCCACCATTCGAATTCCCACCGAAACTCTTTGTTCGTCGGCATCTTCTCCGCCACTTTGCCTCTTTGGTTGTTCCGCGTGAAAAACAGACTTTCTCTTCCTGGCTTCTCATTGGTTGATTTCGCGGTATCTTTCCGCCGCGAGACATAAACAAACTCACGGGGAAAAATTCTCGGAAAAGGTCTGGGCAGTAATTTTGATGTGTGGGGTAGACTTTCTGAGAAACAATGATAAAATTGCAATGTTTGGGGGGTCATAAAGATGTCAATATCTGTTTTCCATCCCTGGGTTGATGACATTTGCTTCTTGAACGAAATGGCAACTATTTCGTATCGTATTACCGTGGGATACCAGAATGAAGAAGAGAAATAAGATTGCTTAGAAAATGGAAAAGTTTTAAATAAAGGTATTAGATTTTATTATTAAAAAAATTAAAGGTCCATCAGCCAATAAAGAAAATACTAAGCCACCTATATTATTATAATTATTAACAATATACAATTAAACATCTCACACATATATTTAAATTTGCTGGAGTGTCATGTTGGATTAGAATCTATATCAGCACAACAGAAATGCATCCAGACAAAACTAAACATATGTGCAATTCGCTTCGCGCTTAACTACGAGTTTTGAGTACTATTTAAAATTGAGAGGAGTAACGGACTTTGAAACCTTAAAACAACTGATTGTGTCTGATAAATTGTTTCAGACATTAGATAGAGAAACAGCCGCTCATATTAATGTTAGACAGGCAAAAGGCTGGTTTCATCCTGTTGAACTATCTACGGAGATTGATTTGTATTTTACTTTGACAGGTAAGCCCATAAATGAGATGAGCTCCGAGTGGAGAACGGAGTGAGCGTAGTTCAGAGATGTAACAATAAAATTTACGAGAAAACCCATACAGTCCAACATGTTTAATTTTCAGTTGAGTAATTTAATTAAAGAATATTGAGCTATCGATGGGCCAAACATAAGCCTTTATTCTAAGGAAATTTTCATAAAATTATGAGTGGAAGTAGTCAACATGTGGTTCAGGCTAAAAGTTTCAAAGACAACGAAAGTCAACAAAACTAATATTAAAATGACATTTAATGAATATATAATTTAGCTGTTTACAGTCAATGCGCATGCGTGCTACACAGAAAGTGATCTAGAAATCCTGCACTACAATTTACTACAGTAACTGTCAGTAGAATTACCTTGGGAACAGTTTATGACTAAAAATAAAAAAGTTAATATAGTCAAAGAAGGAAAAGTCTGGAAGTACAGGAGACAATCAGACTGGAACAATGAGTATACTGGATATTTCATACTCTCCTATAAACACACGAAAAATATTTCCCAGATTAGCAGCTTTTTGGTCATACAGAAAATAATCTCTTTCCTCTTTATTTTATAAAAAAAAAAGGAATCAAAATCTAAACTCTTTCATTAATTTCTCTATGTATCTGTTTACAAAAACATGTACTGAATAAACAGCAGAACCTCAGATTATCCAAATTATTAACAATCTCCACTTCTGGGAAATCAGTTTCAAAATGAATAAAAGAGTTGATAATTGTTCATATGTGATGATATTTTATAAAAAGGTAAAGACTTTTGATGAAAAACAATAAAAGTTATACACAAAATTATGATTAAGTGAAATATACTTACAGGTTACACCATTTAGGTCTTTCTTTTCATGTCTGTCATGGTATGATTTTGGTGCAATTTTCTTTTTAATCTGCTGTCCTGTTTCAGTTAAATATTGTTTTTCTTCTTCATCTGAGGAAGTATCACCCATGTGAACAAGGGAATGTTTAACATTCTGGGAAGAACACAATTTCTCCACTTTCTTAGCAGCAGAAGGAAATAAAATAGTTATGTCACCTAAGAAACAAATTATATTCACTAAAATTATACATATATACCTATGCATACAATGTGTTAAGGCTTACATGGCATACTTGATATTCCATCGAAAACATGTTAAAGTGTTTATACCCTGTTTGTAAACTTACATTTATAACTTTCTCTACAGAAGTTCCCAAAACAATTTCTTGACAAAAAAATTTCGTAATTTTTGTCATAATTTTTCTTGGTGTTATAAAATATATAAGGACCTCAAAACTAGCAGAATAAAAAGCTAGAAGTAGGATGCGAGTGGGTAAGCAATACTATTATAAAGGAAATAAGTTAAAAGGTGATGACAACCAGCATTACAAGTCATACAAGGTTTTATTAATATAATGATAAAACTGACTGTATGCAAATTATAAGATGTGTTCTGTATGTAATCACAGTGATAATATTACTGGAGATGTGAAGTCAGTGAAAAGCACAGAATATATGTCAGCAACTATACAATAGTATCACCATTCAGACATTTGCATTAGCTAAAAATTCAAAGCCTGGTTCATCCTGAAGTTATTTTGATTAGAAAAGACCCAGGTTTGCTGACAGTCTGCTTTCATCTGTCATGTATGATAATGCATCTCTATTGGAGTGCAATAAAACGTTCTTCCTCTCTTTCGGCTAACCATTACTCTAAAGTGTTACATTTCAATGTAGAAATAAATTTGTTTGAACAGCCTATAGTTCCCTAATGACTGAAATATATTTTATGCAAGTAATGCACCTTCTGCATGGTGTAAAACATCTGAAATCATAGTTGGCAAATAACATGAAATACAGCAGCTATATTGCTAATTCAATTCTCTAGACATTAATATTAACTAAATGCATGTGGAAAGATTTTGAGCAACTGATATTTTTTCTCCTACATCATTGACATACTTGGTATAAGTTATGCAAAAAAATTGGTATTTAAAATTCACTATCTAAAATACACATATAAGACTATTTAAAGTCTGCTTAAATTCAGAGAGTACAAATTACAAGGTGGCATATAGGAGGTGATTAATAAAAGGTTCTTTACAAATAACAATATACAAGTTCCTAACCAATGGGTCATGATTCTGAACGTTAAGAGTTTTTTGATGAGTTGTCACAGTTATTTATTTTTAATATAAACACCATTAAAAAATATTTTAATTATAAAAGGCAGAGAATCAGACATTACTTGGCTATAAGGAAACAATATTTCAACTCAAAAAAGGTAAAAAAACACAATTGCATTAAGTCTATATTTTTGATAAAAACTGGAAAAAAGCAATATTTTTTATAAAATATTATATCTGTCACTTGGTACAAGAAGTGACTGTCAAAATTCAGTATGTGTCAAAATAACAAGATACAAAACCTCAAATTTTAAAAGTGACAAAAGAATTTATTGTTCCAAGAAATCACTTCTAAACCATCGGACAGACTTAAGTACTTCTTACATTAAAAATATTTTTTTTAAAGAGACAAAAGCAAAAAAATTTATTTTTGAAAGAATTGACTTAGTCACTTCTTGTACCAAGCTACAGATATATACAAACAGTCTTTAAATATGCCAAGATTGCAGTCATGGATTAATGTTACCCCGAAAGAAAGAATAAAAAAAATTCCACGACTGCTCCTCAGTCATGGGTTGTAACAATAAATAATAAGGAATTCTAACATACCAAAGTAAATACACTATCTACCAGTAAGTATTTGGACACCCATGCAAATGACAATATCTGTGGTTCTGATATACGTTACGCCCTCTGCTGTTAAATATCATGTAGGAAACAACATTGGCATTAGTTGCATGCAAAATGCTACAAGTGCAGAGTTATCTGATTTCGAGAAAGTTGTAATCGTCATTTATCGCAGTAATGGACGATCCTTAAGGGACATATCTAGCAAGCTGAATTACCCAAAATAGACAGTAGCCTATGTGATTCAGAAGTGGAAGGTGAGCGGTGATTTTCAGATTGTTCCCTAATTGGCAGACCCATAAAACTGGGAGGTAGAGACTGACAGGTACTGTCCAGAGAAATTCAAAAGAACCTTGGTCCCAATGCATGGTAAGCTCAACGCCAACTGCACTATTTTGGATGACTGTGCTTCCTACGTTGTAGCAGTTTTACGTTTTGACCCATGTTACTTCTAGGACGACAACACCAGCTGTCATGTTGCAAAGTCCACCATGGATTGGTATGGTGACAAAGGGGTTAACCGAATGGACTGGTATGTCCAGAGCCCAGACCAAAACCCTATCGAGGACACCTGGGACGAGTTGGATTGCCGAATTAAGGGGTGCAACAACCATCCAAAATCCGTGAAGGTACTTACGTCTTCTCCAATCCGAGTGGAAGAAAATACCACTAGCTGTCACACAAGGACTTGTGGAAAGCATGCTCAGGAGGGTTTAGGCTGTAACTGCCTCCCATGGAGGCTCTACCAACTATTGAATATGAATAAATTTTGTTTTCTCTTTTCTATCACAGGTGACCAAATACTTATAGGTAGATAGATAGTGTATAAATTTACTTAGTTCTTATGAAATTGTTATGTGTCCATAATGTTGTAAAGAACTATTTATAAAAGAAGAGGATTATGGATGACTGATGTGTAAACAAGTGAGAAATGCATTTAAGTTTCTTTTAATAACCAAATTAAGCACATTTTACAAATTACTATTATTTCATTGTTGACTATTTTTTAAAATTTCAAGAAAAAATTACACAAAATGACATAAATTAGAGCTCATGATTTGTTTCTATCTGCTGCCTAAAATTTAATTTTCTTCTTTAAGTCATTTCATAAAATTGATTCTAAATTTAGTAAAAAGGAATGATTGCATCAAATTTGAATTCTTAAAATACAGGAATAAGGATTCAGCAAATCCCTCTCCCAGACTTTATATAAATAATAATTATAATATAATTAATCCTATTATGTTTGAAATAAAAAAGTAATCTAAACAAAATGAGATACCATTTGCCTTATTAGCTTCTTCAGGACTAACAGATTTATTAGCAATAGAGTTGTCAAACAATGAATCATTTTTGTTGATTAAACCAATTAAAGAGTCCAAATCATTCACTGAAAAAAAAAAGTCATACAGCTCAATATATCAGAAAGTCAAAAGAGAGTAACAGTATATATTTTATAAGCCAAAATAGACAAGCTTAAATTTAAAAAAAAATTATATAATTCTATCTTACTCTATTTTATACAACTTGCCTTCTTGATAAAAACAACTAGCATCTAAAAGCAATAGTTTTCTAATAATAATTGAATTTATAACAATTCAGTGACTAGGATTTAATCAAGTTCCAAAAAATAGATATATCTTGACATGTTAGAAATCTATTAGGTTTGTAAGAATGAGATCGTTACTATTTAATTCAAGGATAAAAAATATTTTCATGACTGACCATTTATTAGTAATATAATATATACATTTCATATAATAAGTGAAAAAAATACAGCTTGTAAATAGAAAGTTTTATTTTTTAATTTTCTACAGATAAATTTAAAACTCTCCCCCCCCCAAAAAAAAATTAATCATCTTTTGATTTTTACTACACTTAAACATTAAAGTATCTATTAGAAACTCTTTTTTTTTCTTTTTTAACAATGACAACATTAAATAAATGACTGTATTTGAAGGTGAGATCTTAACGATAAATATTTCCCAAAACATAATTTTACAAATTACTAAACATTACAAAGCAATTATAATAAAAATAAAAGAAAACTGAAAATTCAATCACTTATTAATTCTCCAGACTTAAATTAAAATAATAAGTGACAACTGCTTTTAGTTGAAAATCCTTGGATGTAAAGACTTCCGTCTTAAAAACTCAACATCTTTAGTGGAAAAGAGCTACGATTGTGTTTGAATAAATTTTCATTACAGTGAGCTATTTAAGTTCATTTTTAGTTGTCTTCTGCTAGGCTTTCTCCAATCCTTTTTGTTAATCTTCTTATAACATTTCTTTCAGTTTCTAGATTAAAATGCTTAACTGTTCTATACATATAAGGGTTGATTAAACTGTTTTAACAAAGTTAATGCTAGAAATTATCAATAGGTTTCATAATGATTATTTTAAAATTTAGTGAAACATGACGATTCAGTTTTCTCATTGTGTTACTCTCAGCCGATTCTTGATCTAAAGGAGTTTAATTTATAACAACTTTATCAGTTTACAATTTTCTTAAGACTAACATATTAATACAATATATTAAACAGGATCCATTAGATTCAAACTGTTAACAACAGTTAAATATTTAATGCCAAGAAAAGGTAGTTTGTTCAGCATCCTGATTTAAGTGTCTGAAAAACGTAAATAAAAACTCTTCATTGTTCTATGCAATTATGTAAGTAAGTTTAAAAAAAATAATTTTTTAAAAATAAATTAAATTTTTAAAAATAATTAAAAAAATAATTGATTTTTAAAAATATGTAAGTGTACAAATATTTTAATACTTTAGTTATTTTCTGTTCTATAGATGATTTATACAGATAAGTAAAGATTTTTCTTACAACTGAAAATTATCATGGGAAACTAAAAAAAAGAAAGACATATAAAAAAAAGGATCTTTTAAAGAAGTTAAGAGTTTACTTTAGTTTAAAAATCAAAGGAATTAAAGGATATTTTAAAATCATCATCACATTTCTTAAAGAGCTATATTTGTCAGTCTTTTCAGCTGAACAAAGAGTTAAGCATTTAAAGCAACTAAACATTATACTGATCTCTAATGTTTATAAGAAAATTGATGAACTGTAATTGTTTATTAAAAAACTAGACCAATTTTTATATTTTGAATTTTAAACTAATTTATATTTTTTGTAACAATTCCAGAATTTCTGAAATATTTGATATCAGTCATTCAAATTGGGAGAATAAGCTACTAAACTAATTTATTAGTTATCTTAAATGCTGCAGAAGGAACAAAATGGATAAAAAATAAAATGTCTCCAGGACCTAATGATATTTTTCTTTTAAAAGAGTGTTTCTTTCCTCCCAAAAATCAGTAAAATACATTACTTCAAATGCATCAGTATGATCTATGTACCATATTTACATGGCCACTGTTTATAGAATTAAATATTCCTGTATTAAAATTAGGCACTTAAAGGGGAGATTTTTAAAGACTAACAATTTATATGTAGTTCTTAAGGATTTTTTCAGACTCAGCAAAACCTTTAGGTACCAAAACTGGATTCATCAGATATATCATAATCAATGTAACTATCAATATAAACTTCAAATATACTATAAAACACAAAAAGAAATGAAGGTGCATATTCTCCTCAATTAAAATTTATTTAGCAAAAAATAGGAAATTTTATTCTAGATTATGAGATATAAATGAAAAAAATTATCCTAAATAATATAGAAAAGCAATTTTTAATTTTAAAGAGAAAATGTGAAGACATGAATTTTATTAAATAACAATGCTTAAAACAGGTCAGTAGAATTATAACTATAAAAAATGATTACAAAATCAGTCTTATTAAAACATATAGTTACAGAAATATTCTTCACATTTTATAAACTTTAATAAAGAAATTCAAAATAATGCAGAATATGAAGAGAAAATAAAATATAATTAAAAAATTAGGTAACAGGTTTCCACATGGCCCAAACATGTTTTAAGCATAATTTCTTTAAAATACTATATTAAAAAGTACCATCTGGTTTTATTTCTTTCTCATGTTTAGGAGTATGATCATCCACAGAGTTGTTTGTTTCTAGATCCTTTTCAAAATCATCTTCATTGATTAATTCAATAAGAGAATCTAAATCAACAGCTGTAAGAGAGAAAATAAAATAGAAAAGCTCAATTTTACAAAACTATAATTTTAGTATAATTATACACAATTTGTATACTAAACTTTGCAAAGCTCTTAATAAACTATACCAAATGCCAGTGGTTCACTCAAGATTAAATCTTAGGGGAAGGGGGTGGGGGGGATTTGAACAGCTAAAAATATTTTAATGCAACTTGAATAAACTCATTAGGTGATTATAAAAATTTATTAAAGAATGCAATCCAATTTTCATTTCTCTTAACAAAGCTCTTAAATGACTTCAGTCGTGGTTACATTCATCTCTGTGTGTTTATATAGCAGAGTCAGTCTGTTCAATCAAGATTGTGTCATAGTATATTTTAAATAAGTTTTTAAAATGCGTAAGGCACAAAATGACCTTTTCATTGACCCATGTTATTACCAGAAGTGTTGAAAATATTTTTAATAAATTATAGATGCTGGAATATATCATTTTGTCACATTTTGAAACTGCATCAATGATCAATGGTATTTTTGAATGGAGCTATTGCAAACAGTTATTCAAATGTTTTATAACACAATTTGAATTCGGAATTCAAAACTGCTGAATTTGTAGACGGCAAATTGTGGGCATAACATTCACTAAAATGACAAAAATATTTCATTGCACTTGCTGTTGGACGATTTTTTTTCCATTTGGTGTTGTTTAAAAAAAAAAAAGAAAGTTGTGGTGTTGAGATACACGTTCATGAAGTTGAGTCAATATTTGGTAATAAAATGGAATAGAAACAGTTTTCCTGAAATATCTGTTCGAACATTAAACCTTAGTATTGGTAACTTTCCAGAGATGGAAAGCTAAGCTCAAAATATACTTTACAATTTCAATGCAAAATAGCATACATAGAATACATAAACTGAGTTAGACAATTCGAGAATACACACTATGCATCGTATACAACCTATGACTGAGCATCTGCAGTGATTGCCAATACATGATATTCTATTGGCCTGAGCACTAATTTGTTCACTTTGTGTTGCTTACAGTGGCCGAGATACCTGAGAGCTGTAAGATACTCTCACCTTATGTGACCATTCATCCAGAAATAGTTTAGAAATAGAAGACACTGCATATATAATAATGTTGTTTGGAACGGCTGAGACTGGGCGTAGACTCCTTGTCCGGGGAGAGCCGGGAGGGTGCAACCACTTCGCCGCATGTGGTGTCCCTTTGCACTACAGGGGTATGGGTCCATGCTGTATCTGATGATCTGCAAATTTTGAACTGAGTTAAGTGGCGGGACCAGACCTCCTGACTCAGCACCCCCAGAGGTTATTTGAGAACTTGGAGGACAATGCAGCCACAACAGATTTTATGTGCACTGGCCACCATTAGTGAACATGGTGATGGATTTGCAGCGACAGGCATCGAACCAGAGACTTTCAGATCACTGGCCCATTGCCTTTGCCAACTGGGCCATTATACCCTGCATAAATAATAATAAAAAAAAAGCTAGAAAAAGATACACAACAGTTTGTATTTTTTAGTGCTGGACATGACAAGGCAAAGTATTTATTAAAATTTATTATAAAATGTATTTTAATGAATTTTTTTCTTGACCCCCCCCCCTCCAAAAAAATCAATAAAATGATGGACAGTTAAGAAAAATGATAGGTCCAGTCACCCAAGTTGTTTGATTTACAATTAATGCTTACGAACTAATTGATTTGTAGGAGTTTAATAGACACATAATTTTAATAAATAAATAACTTTACCTTCTGATGCTTCCATTGCAAATATAATGAAATCTGTCTGAAATAAATAACAATAAATAATGGATTATAGTAACTGCAAGTGTAAATAACAGATTATAGGAAAAAGATATTTGATATCACACTCATTGAATTATCTCCTATGATTCTCAGGCAAAAAAAAGTTCACAAATTTTTATTTATTCATTTATTTTTATATAACAGCTGTAGAACATAATAAATGTATTCAAATTACAATGGCAACAAACAGACTTTTCACAGAACACAAACTAAATAAGTGTTTTACAAGTTTGTAATGGAAATGAATATAACAGTTTAGGGAAAATCACGGAAAATAAAATTATAGCATGAATATATTTATAAAAAGCTGCTTTGGTTACTAGTAAAAAGGTTCTTCAAATTGCATTTGATAAAAAGAGGCTATAATGTTCAATCAACATAATAACTAGAACAAAAATCTTTTTAATGACAGAGTATCATGCTAGATTTATAACAGAGTATCCTTTATATCATGTCATGAATCTAATAGAAATAATATTTTTTTTCAAAAGAATAAACTTATACAAGATTTTTCTAATGAAAGCAAAAATTCTCTATAGGCCATGTTTTCGATCAGTTTAAAATTTGGTCTACATAGAGGTATACACAAATTAAATGTTCTCAAAATTGGCGAAAAATCTACCTGACCGTCTTATACAATCTAGCCAAAGAAAAAAAAAAATGAAGTAAATTATAGATCTACACGCGTCCGGATCTTCCCGAACACACGTAGTACGAAGGGCTTCGCTTAATTTTCTTCTGCTAACCCTTGTCATCGTCCTATTTTTCTCAGTGAATTGTATTAAAATTAGAAAAATCTATACGTTTCTTGGCATGATAAAATTATTCGACATTGAATTTCCCCAATTATTATTCAAAACTGTATAAAAGCGGGAGTTAAACACATCGAACTCGAGTTACAGTACTCCAGAAATTTGTTAAGATTTTATTTAAAACATATATCCTAAAAATAAGGGCAGGAATACTTGAAAGATACTTACCTTAGATTAAAATCTAATTAAGTAAAATTAAATATCTAGATTCTAAAAAAAAAATTATCAAGTAGAGTTACATGAAGTACTAGCACAGGTCAAAAGATCAGACAATTTGGGATTCCCACACCAGGCTTGCAGAAAACCGAAACATCGCGCCGCGCCAAATCAGAATTGCCATTTTACAACTACTAGTAAACAAAAAAACTTTCGTTACAAAAAAAAAAAAGAGAAGGGGATCTGTAGCTCAAAGTGTATCAAAGTAGAGGTTATTGAAATTGAAACAATAATGTTTTACATTTAACCATTGTAAATACAAAGTTTCCAAGGAGCCTGCATCATACCAGTTTTGTAAAATCTCAAACGTTTCATGATAACGATTGGCAACATAGTCTTTACATGCTGAAAACGGAGAACCGGAAAAATGCGAAGGTCTAAATGTAAATAGAAGTGTATGAGAGCTTATCGTTATAGTAGGACGGCAAATTGTACTGAAATTTGTGGGATTCTTATTAATTATTGGTCACAGAAGCTTGTTCCAAATGTGACAAGGGGGATACTGTTAGATATCAAATGCGGTATTTGATGATTTATTTGAAATATTCCTGAATGTGCATTTCCTTTCTACAAATAATCAGTAAGTGCATTTATGATCTTGGTAAGACGTTTAGAAGCATCTTTATAAAAAAGATAAAAAATATTTAGGGTGAAGTGGGGTAAGTGAGACCACGGGCTTAAAACCCTAAAATTTTAACTTAAAAAGAAAAAAAATTCGTGTACTTTGTGGGAAAATTCTTGCTTCACTGTTATGTTTAGTTTTTATTTACAGAAAAAAATTGTAAAATGGAAAATTTTAATGCTTACCAAACCCTTGCAGTTTAACTAAGGTACCCAAGTTCGAGTTCTCCCCCCCCCCCCCAAAAAAAAAAAAAAATCAAGTAATTAACCACAACACATAGTTATTTTAAAATTACCCACTTATTCATTAAGAAACTAAGAATACCGATAAAATATATAAGAACCATTTTTCTTTTGCAATATTACTTCAGTACTGCAGGATTTTCACTTGCCCCATATAGGGGATACAAGGGAGGTTTGACCCACCCTGTCTTTTTCATATTTACACATTTATTTAGCTGATGACCACCACATGGCAGCATGGTATCAAGCAGAATTACATGTTTGTGTGTGTTAGCCGTTTGCAAGTAGAATCATGGAGAAATCACTTGTGATACCATTTTCAGCCAGAAAAGTAGTTTTTTTTGTTGCAAGCTCTTCTCTCCTGTGTCAACTGTCATTAGCATATATAGAAGTAAGGTGAATTATTTGTGTACTTAGATTAATATACTAAAAGACAGTATACTTATTTTTTTATTTTTACTTTTTTTAAAATGTATTTTTTAATTTTTTTTAAAAAATGGGTATTAAGGGAGGTTTGACACATAGCAATTCTGGGAGGTTTGGCCCGGGTCAAACCTCCCTATTTAGTTTTTAACATGATGGTAACTTTACAACATTCAATTAGCATAACTGCCAAGTGTTTCGTAAAAAAACGTATTCGTTCCGTTTTTTAAGCTTTGTTACGAAAATACGTTTTCAATCAAAAATGTCTCATATTTTTACTTCCCCAGCACCATCGCTTTTTTCCCCCTTATATCGCATTTTCGAGATTCCCCTCCTAGCAGCTTACACTTTACAAAAACTTCCTGGACAGCAAGCAGCTTCTACAACATTAGAAAGAAAGAGAAAGTCAACATCATGTGCTTCACCTAAACTAATAAAAAAAGTAAAATCAACCTCATTTGCTTCACCAATACCAGTAAAAAAATTTAAAGTAATGTCAAGTCCTTCACCCAACTCTGTAAAACAGTTAAAACCAACCTCATGTGCTTCTCAAAAATCAGCAAAAAAAGTAAAATCACTTGCAGAGTCACCATCATCTACCAATAATAATAATAAATGCATATTGCAGTGGGAAGAAAGAATTTTTCTTACATTAAGCACAACTGGCCCTCCAGCCTCGCGAATGACACTCCTGATTCAACCCCGTAAAGACAATGGGATAACTCTGTTAACTCTACCACCCCTACAAGCCATGGGTTGCAGCCACTTGTTTAGAACTGTTTTTGGTCCCTTCAAGACATTTTATAATTCTGCTGCCAGTGATTTTATGGTCACACACCCAGGTAAACTTATTACAATATATGACATTCCAGATTTTCTTCGCAAGTCATTTTCGAAAGCTTTAACTCCAGAAAACATACAAAGCGAATTTGCTTGTACTGGAATTTGGCCATTAACCCATTTAAGACTGGCGTTGCGAAAACGCAACATTAATTTCTGTATTTTTTAAAGGCATGTTCAAAATTTTGTACGTCTGAAGTAACATTTTTATTTTATTCTCTATACTTCAATTGATCATAATAATTTTTTTGTTTCCTCATTTCCCCGCTTTTAGCACTTGCAAAAAATAGTTTTTTTCTGGTGTTTTGAAAGGGAAAAAAATGACTATTTTCAAATAATAACCTTATAGCAGCACATGTTAAATTTCGATTTGATGCTTGTTCCGAGTTTACTAGAGACTAAAGAACAAAATGGCTTCAACAGATAAATTATAATTTTTGTTTTTATTTTTCTCAATTCATATTTTTAAAAATGTTGCGAAAACGCAACATCAGTCCAAAGTGTATTACTTATTTCCAATGTGTTTTATTAGTGCTGCCTAGTTTTTCATGCAGTAAATTGGTATTGTTTGCATTTCGGATAAGTTTGTCTGTAGAAAAAAGCGATTTTTGACATTGGAAGAGACATTGGAGTATTTTCATGGGCTAGATGATGATATTTCAGAATCGTCCTCAAAAGAAGCTAATGAGGAACCATAATTCGTCATTATCCCTCCAGATCCGGATGATTTGACGGACGAAGAAGCTATTGATGATAATATTTTATGTGAAAATGTCGAATCACCTAAAGACATTGCAGGTGAAATCGACATTTTTCCCCCTAATAAATGTAAAAGTATGCAATATAGTAAGAAAAAGGAGCAATATTGTATGGGAAAAATGGAGACTCTAGATGGATGTAATGAATTCTAAAATAAGTTTATTAGAGTTTAAGAGAGCCATATCTTTGATAAAAAGGCTTGAAGAAATGCAGATGAATTCTGTTTTACCTAAAACTTCACATATTGGAAGACCATCTTCAATTCAAAATCTAATTCTCAACAAAACTCGGAAAAACCATATGGGCCACATTATTACTAAAAATAGTGAAAATAAACAAAAAAATGTAAACACTGCAAAATTCAAACAATTTCTATATGAAATAAGTGTAATGTACCTCTTCATGCTAAATGTTTCAAAGATTTAAAATTTTTTTTTTTAAAAAATTATAATTTTAAATTTTTATATTTTTAAAATTTTTATACCGCTTTGGACTGATGTTGCGAAAATGCAACATTTTGTAACTCTCGTAAAAATAAATTTAATTTTATGGAAACAACTTATTAGTGTAATTAATGTTCTAAGAAGTGTTAAAAAACTGTTTGGTGCATTTCCAATAAAGGAAACATGGAGCGGTCCTAAATGGGTTAAATTCAGATATTTTTTCTAAATCTGATTTTCTTGCATCTTATGTCACAGATTGACCAGATCCGGATGTTATAAGTTTGTCTTCTGCTGCATCCTCTAATCCATCTACCAGTATATTTAGTCTGCAAACAATATCTCTATCTCCATCAACATCTACAAGTTTCACCTCTTCCAATCCAACTATTCCATCTAAAAGTTCAAATTCACATTTTACAGCACAACTATTAACAGCTAAGCAGCTGAGTCCATTTCCTAAAACAGGACCAAGGAAAGGCAGAGGTAGAGGAGGTAGAAATTGTACCAAATCAAGGATTTTGACAGATACCCCTATCAAAGCTGAAATTGAGAATGAGCATAACATGAAAATGATGAAGAGAGCTTCACAAAATATTGAGAAGAAGGCCAAAAAACAAAGAAAAAAGAAAATAATACATTTGTCTTCAGATAGTGAAAATGAACCAGAAAATTTTCACGTTTCAAGTGATGAAGAATATGATTTTGAAGACTCCTGAACTAGCATTGAAATTGGAGATTTTGTTATAGTAAAATTCACAACCAAATCTAGTTTCTTGCATTATATTGGACGTGTCATAAAAGTAAATAAAGATGATATTACTATAAATTTTCTTAGAAGGTCTGATGCATCTACCTTCAGCTTTATTTATCCAGAAAAAGAAGATATTGCAACAGTATCCAAAGGAGATGTCATTAAGCTCCCTCATCCTATGATCAGTGGAGGCACTGAAAGAGTTGCTATGAAAATAAAATTTGACACTATTTCATTTCTAACTATCAGAATCTTTACTGATTCAAACTAAATACATTTAACAATTTTAGTTTGTATTATTTGTTATTTTTAATCATTAAATAAATATTTGGTATTTCTTTAGACATTTAATTATTGCCTGTAGGTTGTAATGGTATTTTTTACACATTTAACTATTGCTGTGTAGTTTTTAATAACCCTTAATTCCTGTGGGTCAAACCTCCCTCAAGTTTGACCCAGTTTGTACACTCTTGAAAAATTACTAAAGAAATGTATAGTTTATAATTTAACTAAACTTCATAACCAACCACCTTTTACTATGTTTCTTTAACAGCTGAAGATTGTTTTTTAATTCCTTAACTTTCGTTGTCCTTAACGTTCGTCCTTAACGTAGTAGGATTGAAGGAGTGAATTGTAATAAACTAACTTGTTTAGACTAACTGTTAGTGAATGAGAGTGGAGTGGACATTACAACCTGTATGTGAATGTATTGGATTTCTAATTCTGTTGAAACTATTTCTGAGTTGCCATTTGTACCAGATGACTTATTAGTGTTCCTGGAGGGGGCGGTGAACTATTTTTTTCCCGTATCTGTTTGGTCCTACAATATTCAGTAAGGCCTAGGCAAAGGAAAAAAAAAAAAAAACTTTTTTTGAACTTTAAACATATATTTTACTCTAAAACAAATAATACAAATATACTTATTTTGTTAATATTTGGACATTGCTGACACTGCTAACTTGAACCACAAAATACCTCCACAATGAAAGAATGTAAGAAAAAATAATAATAAATAACCTTTTCTTCAGCATGGAATATCTATCCTTTCCCTTGCATTACTTACTTTGCTATAAAGAACTATGATTTATTGGGACCCACGTTCACACTTGCCTGAAGTGCAGGTGCAAGTGAGAACGTAAAACACAAAAACTTCAAATATTTACGGCAAAAAAAGTTGTTAGTAGACTTTAAAAAAAAATAAAGCTGTAAATCTAGAACATAACCAAAAGTTTGTATGCAAATTTTCATACAAATACAACTTGTTGAAAACTTATTTAGATTCAAAGTGGAACTACATGATTTTGCGATCTCACTTCTGTATCCCACTTCACCCCATATTCAATAATACATACATTTATTGAGATGTACTCTTTTTTTCTTGCATTATACATATTTTATTAAATAAATTACTGCAAACTTAGTTAGCATTTTATATTATTTAATTTATTCAAGCTATTGAATAATGAATCATCATGCCAAAGCTGATTATCTTTGAGTCATCAAGGGATTTTATTTGCCCTGTAATTATGGCCGTGTAATTATGGCTCATGTGAAGATTCATTAAACTTTTTCTTTTTCATCTCTGAAACTAAAGTTAGTTCTCTAATTTTGGACTTTAGAAAAAACTTTTAATGGAAAATTTATTCAAATATTAACTGTAATACCGATCACTCCTTATTCTGCTAATTGTAAAAGAGAATTTTGGAATGACATGAAATGATACTATTCCTTTTTATAAAGATTACATTGTTGAAAACTGTGAATGCTGATTTATTAAATTTATTAAAACTTTATTTTAAAGTTTTAACACTTGGTTATCACAAACCCATTGCATGCCAATGAACTATGGCAAATTATTTAATTTCTGATCAGCATAACTAATTATTTAGCCCTCATGCCCTTTTTTTAAGCAACAAGTCAAAACCTTGTTTTAAAATTTTATAAATATGTATCTTATGTTTTAGAAAATATTATGTCTATTTTTTATTTTAGGAAAATGGCTTTTCCAGTTAGTCATAAAACTGTCTTCGTTTTAGATCATGGGCCTAATTTTTCTGGTCCATGTCATCAAAACATGGAATTTGATATATTTACCAAAACAAGACAACCTGGCATTATACCACTTGCACCATTATCAAAATCTCTTTGGACTTGTTCTGTAGAAGCAGCTATTGAATATTGTAGAATTGTGTGGGATATTTTTCCTACAGAAAAGCTTGTAAGTAATTTTTCGAGAATTATTTTTATTATATTGTTATTTTTACTATTCCTTTGTGGTAAAATAGTGAACAAAATAAATATCTTAGTAATAATAAAGTGCTGAAAACATTGATTGCTCTTATAATACACTTCTTTATTTAATAGATTCGATTTATCATAAGTGACAGTTCTTCTATTACGTTAAATACCTGGTCTCAGAATGAACAGAACTTAAATCATGTAAGTATGTATTTGAAAAGTGAAAATTAATGAGTTCTGTGTGTGTGGATTATTAGTTATTTACATAATGTACTTTAGGCTTTTGTGTCATTATGTTGTCCAGGGAAGTTATTAATCATTGTTTGTGTAGGTTTTGCTTATTCTAGTTATTTGCTGATTTTAAAACAGGATTTGTCTATTCAAACTAAAACAGTTTAAATAATAATTTAAGTGAGTTTGTTTTTTCTTGTTTAAAGCACCCTGCCCCCCCCCCCCCCCCCCCAAAAAAAAAAAAGTAAAATAAATTCCCGAGAAAATAGAAAATATTCAAAAGATTTTTTTCCAGTTAATTTTTTTTCTTCAAAGTTTGTGCAGGGTTGTAAATTCTATTTATAAATTATTTATGAATGAGCAGTCCTATAGCTCTCGCATATCTTGGCCGCTGTGAACATAAAGCTGAACGAAGTAGTGCTTGGGTCAATTAAGATCATGGTTATCATGTACACTGCACTGTACTTGGTGAGCTATTCTTTCTATTTAAATAAATTTAAAAAAAAATTCTAATGGGTAATTCCATAAAAATAAGTCATGACTTTTGGATACCTTTAGCACGGACACTAGGGTGGAGCAAAAAAAGCAAAAAAATTTTTTTTAAAAATTTTAATATTTCTTGACTCAACAAATGGTGCTGTTTAGCAAAAAATACACTGCAAAAAAAATCCCAGCGCAATTATTCATCATCTTCAGGTTCCACACAGCTGGTCAAAGAAAGGAATATTAACGTCAAAAGTAAAAAAATCAATTTCACAATAGCTTTATTTACTAACTCATAAACAGTTCTAATTATAAAAAGAAACAGGAAAACATTGTCATTTCAAAAAAAAAAATCACTAACCTGTAATTTACTTTAAATCAGTCTTCAATTTTGGATTTCACATGAGGTCTAAAATAATTATCTTTGGTGACAAACTTTGAAAGTTCCTTTCTTGACTTGATTCGACTGTGAATGTATCCATCCCTGGCTTCTGCTCGACATGTTATCAATGATGTTTGTGTTACCAGTCGCACATGCCTCTTTACTGTTTGAGAAAGGCAAGGGAACTTCTCTATTTCAAATTGTGAACCGTTTCTGATCATACTTGCTATGTCTTCGTCTCTGAGGTTCATGGTAGCTGGTGGTCTAAAGGATTGTCCCAGTTAATCCTCTCAAGATATTCCTTTGCTTTGAAATTTAAATTTGGAAGATCAAATTGGCGTATTTTCCCCTTCCAGTCAGTTTTTCTTGCTTTCAGTATTCTTCTGAGGCCAAGTTCTCGAATATGTGATCGTTCATCTAACAGCATTGCCAACAGAATATTTTTAGAGTGAGCAAAATAAGAGTTCCTCTGAATAACTTTGTGAACGATTGACTTAAAATCTTCTGGCAAGAATGAGCTTTTTTTTATCAGTCCGTGCAGGTGACGTGCTCCATTTGTAAGTAGCTCTTCGGATTTTCTTTATTTCAAACCAGGATGGCACGTAAACTTTCATGACATATTCTACTAGGAGCTTAAAGTGTGCTGTTGGTTCGGCAGTCGACACATATAGGTGCATAATTCTGTTGGCTGCAGTGGGCCATCTTGAATGAGACATCGTTCCGGAGCTTCTGTTTGCTAAATCTGGAAGGCAGTCCCTCTGAGGATACTGACCAAGAAATATCGAAAAGGTATTTTTGGTCTGCACTGAGGTCTTTTTTATCAATTTCAGGCAGAGTGACTGGAATAGAAACAAAACTTGTTACAGCAAGGGTTTCGCACGCTTACACAAATTTTCCTATTGTTCCGGAAAATTCGTGTGGCCCAGATGTCTTTCCGTCAATCTTCTGGAAAAGGTGGCGAAGAGGTAGTTCATTCGTATGCAATAAGCATACAAACCAGTGCAATTTGTGGCCAACAAATATTTCAAGCCGTCTAACTGCACCATTTTTATTCCCAACGTTGATGTTCGTTCCATCACACCGAACGGCAGCGAGTTCCGAAAGTGTAATCCCTTTCTGTGTAACGAAGTTGATGATGCTTGGTATAATATCTGCACTAGACCAAGAATCTGGAGTCACATGTCCTATATAAACAGAACCAGGTTCTGACAACAAAACACTATGTTCTTCCACAGCTATAGACCTATATAAAAAACTTCCCTTTTTTTCTTGCACTATAGTTTTGTCCTTTATTCCATAGAAGTAGATGGCGTACAAAGACTGTGTTGCTCGTGTTGAATTGAGCTGTGATCCTACCTTTCGACTTTCTCTCCTCAGCTTACTCATGTCAATGTACGAAATGCCATTTCTAGCACTGACATATGACAATAAATATTAATATTAATATTAATTCTGTAATTAATATTAATTTATAAATTAATTAATTATTCAATTAGTTAATTATTATTTTTTATAAAAAGGCATTAAAAACTTTAAAAAAAGGCAATACAAATATTCACTTGATGTGTGGAACCTCAAGATGGCAACATTTTAGCTGAAATTTGGAGAAAATTTGTTCCAGCCATTTTCACACCAAATAATAACTCAGGCAATGTGAATTTCGAGAAAATTTTTTTTCGCTCCACCCTAATGGACACCCTGTATTTACAACACTTCTGGTAACAACATGCATAAGTGAAAGGTCATTCTACCTTACACATTTTAAAAACCTATTTAAGGTATACCATGACACAATCTTGATTGAACAGACTTGCTTTCCTAAATATACTCACAGAGATGAATGTAACCACAAATGAAATCATTCAAGAGCTTTGATAAAAGAAATGAAAATTTGATTTTATTCTTTAAATAAATTTTTATAAACACCTAATGAATTTTATTGAATTTGCTTTAAAACATTTTTAGCTGTTCAATTCGACCCCCCCGCTCCAAGATTAAATTCTGAGTTTGCCACTGATATCTGTAACTGTAGAGGTCATGGATTATGCATTTCTTAAAAATATTTCAAACTGCCATAAGGCTATGAATGAAGCAGTGTACTGTTGGTATATGCTTGTTGTTTCAATCATTTATTTAGGAGAATTTTTTCTGTTATAATGTAGAGGTAATATGTGGGAATATGAACTTGAATATTAAAAAGTTTTTACATATAAGTATTCTCTCTAGTTGATGGCTGCATTAGCTCAAGTTGGACCTCCCCAAAGTACTGCAGCAAAAGATTCTAATGTTATTCATGGATTAAATGCAGCCATACAGGCATTATGTGAATGTAGTGAAATTCAGCATGAAAAGCGCACCTCTTTAACTGAAAGTGCTGGAAAAGTTGTAAATAGAGGGAGAGTAATTTGCTTCACAAATATCAAAAGGTAAGCTGTTTCAGAGTAATTCTTAAGATGGAAAAAAACAACTCATCTTAAATTTTTTAAAATTTAAAATATAAAAGTAATGCTTAATAGTAATTAATTCTATACTAGAGAGTTAGTTTTAAATAGTGTTTATTAAAGTTTTATAGAATACATGCCTCGTTTTGTGTATTTTTGTACTGTCCAAACCAGTGGTTCCCAACCCATAGAAGTCTGGACAACTAAGCCAGAAATTGAATCATATGTGGACTACCCCAAATCCCCACCCCCACCAACTTAAGGGGGGGAACCTTCTGGGGGTATGGGGGGTATAGAATATCCCTCAGGCAAAAGGATTACAGGATTAACATACTCACATTCTTATGTATCTTATTCTAATAATAAAATAATTGTTAAACTTTTAAGAAATTTTAATTAAACATCTAATAGTCATCAATATATTCGGCCCCTCTATTCAATGAACATTGCTTTCAAAATCCTCATTTATTTGGCAACTTTTTTTATATGTGGTGCCAAACCACTCCTGAGGCTCTCACGGATCACTGGTTGGGAACTACTGGTCTAAACGGTCTGTAGATATTTTATTTGAGATATCTAATAGATGATTGGGAGCATTAGAGCTGCAGAATCTCTGTAAATTGTACTTATTATTTACACAATTTTAAATGAAATTAAAATGCTGTCAGTTAAAGCATCTTTTTTTTTTTCTTTTTTCTCTTGATTATTTTAGAGTGTAGAAGTGTTGAAATTAGTAAAAATATCTACCTATTTAATATTTGATATATTTTATGTTGAAAAATGAGAAAAAGAAATTCTCTGCTATTGTTTTTTTTTCCGATTTTAACAAAAAAATGATATATAACTCTTTCTGATAATTATGGCTGTTTGTTTATGTATAATTGAAGAGACTATGTTTGAAAATAATTCTTGAAGAGTCATTTCATAATAGCTTAGTGAGCAAAATGAATATTAATTTCCTTTGCAAATATTTACTGAAATAAATGTTCCATAATCTAGTGAGATATCTGTAATCAGAGTTTAATATTTTAAAATTAATTTTTCTAAGTTTAACTATTTTGGAATCGCTGATTTCTAAATTTGGTATATGGAAGGAGTTTTTTGTCAGAATTTATCTTCAGTATTTTATCCTTGATTTTTAAAAGTTAAAAATTGTACTTTTGATAGTGTATTCATTTTATGAAACATCTGTTGTATTGTATTATGATAAATAAATGTAATATTATATGTAGTTACATTATTATGCAGATTCAATCAAAAATTAGCTTTATCTAATTTTCAGTTTAGAGATATTTTAGTTGATGATTTTTAAAAAAATTATTATTTCAGTGATTTAGAGGTCAAATCTCTTCTCGAGTGTTTTGAAGAAGCTCTAATGCAACATAATAAATTAGCTTCAAGTTCTGACAGGTAACCATTTTATTTTCAATAATGTTTTCATGGTGAGTTTGTTGATGTTGTATTATGTATATATATCTCTTCTCTCTTTTAAGTTTTGAAAGAGGTAAGTTTGTGTAAAAAAAAGGTAAAAGACATTACCTTTTCCATGTTATTTAAAAGGTCAAATTTCTGTTATTGTATCGCTTAAAAAGTGTGAAACAAAAATCTCCAAACAAAAAAAATTGTTTTGTAGGAGCTCTGTATGTAAATTTAATGTTTATGTTGGCTGTTTATTGATTTCAACCCTTTTTTGTTTTAGTCTAATGACTATTCAATACTGTGAACTAGTACTGATGCATGTATTTCCAGTCCATAAAGAAACCTGTATTGCCCTCCAGCCTAAAAAACTGGTATGTAATTGATATTTTTTTGCAATTTTTTCAGAAAAGGATTTAATAGAAATTTTGTTTTATTAAATCTCAACTTGCATAACATATACGGAGGTGTTTCTGTTGTGTTTGTGGCAGATTTGTCTAGGAGAATTTGAAAGGGAAAGTTTGTTGAACTTAATCAAATGAGTTTTTGATGAAATATAGATTAGATTATCAACATAAATTTGTTGTTTATTTGATTTCATTTTAAAATTTTGAGATTTCATGCTTGAAATATTTCAGAAACCTTGGCACAAAAAAAGTATATTATTGAAGTTCTTTTTTTTATTATTAAATTTAAATTTACTGTTTTAATGTAACACTTTTACAGCTGATGTGGTAATAGTATTTTAGGATGTTCTTCAGCCTTCTCAACGTAGAGTCCATATCTTAATTGGGATATATTGTTGTAACTCTGCAGCATTTAATTTCTATGTTGTGGTTTAGAATAATTCTGGTATGACAATCATGGATCACCCTGACTTTATGGGTCCCCGAAATTCGTTGTATTCAATTTTGGGAGTCACTAATTTTTAGGTTCTTTATGATGTTTTGAAAATTAAAGATGGCTGTTTCACTTTTATAATTTTTCATTTAGTATTAATTTTACTGCTAAAATTACGTTATAATTTTTTCCTTTTTCCCTTTGTTTCCCAATCTTGGGTTAATAATAGAGTTGCAAACCATAGAATAGAGGGCATATTAATGTATGTTTAGGGCACTCTTTTAGGTAAATAGGTTAACTGAATAAAAACTGAAAACTAGCTTTCGGTACCAAAGTCTGTGGGTTCGAGTCCCACTCTTGGCATGGACATTTGTAGCCGTTTGAAATTGGCTTTAAGCAGTAGGTCTAATTAGCCCTCATGTAGCAAAAGTTGACAGTAGCGCTTCAAACCAAACCATACCAAAAACTGAAAACAAAATTTGAATTTTATTTATTTATTTTTATTGTGAAATCTAAATATCCAAAAGCTCCAGTAACTGTCAACGGAAGATGAAAGGCATCTTCCGTTGACTGTTACTGGAGTCTTTGGATAGTTAGATTGATATTAGCAATGAAAATAAATTGCAACTTTGATTGAGAGCTGCAGGAGTCCAGTAAGGAATTCCTTAAATCTGGTAACTCCTGTATCTGGTTTTCTAGGTGAAATCCTCAAAAAAAAAATTCTAAATTCTGTATAACAGAAGTTATGTTCACATATTAAAGACAAGAAACTGTTAAATTAAAAGTAAGATAATCTGTACAATTATATTTGCAAAACTAATGGTTAATTAAACCTTTATTATTTAGCCCTACGGCCAATAAAGCCAGTGGTTCGTATCCTTGTTTTTTCTTAAAGTCAAATTTTATTATTTGCATGTACATGTGTACTTAGCAGATAAAATAAGAGGTGATATTGGAAGTGTTTCAAATTATATATATATATATATGTGTGTGTGACCTTAAAAGTCACCACTTGTCATACGCTGCCAACCCTTGCAATAAGATTGTCTTGCCCACTATTTTGAGAATGAAAAAAGGAAGCTCATAAAGCATTCTATTGAGTACTATGTTTTGTTTATGGCAGCTTGAATGCTACTATAGTATGAAGGAAACTATAGTAGTGAAAGAACTTTGTTAGCAGAGATAATTTTTTTGGAGTGATAAGACCAGTCAAAATGTTTTGTCAAAAGAAGATGGACAAGAAAAAACGGAAGGCAGGATTTTTCAGATAAAAGGCCTAACTAGTTGCTCTGCTCCTTGAAAAAAAAAAATGCATTGAATGAACTTAAGGAAATTGGAAAGTTAAATTTTTTTGGATGAGGCATCACTATGGTGATTGTATAGGAAATTTCTCTGGTACTTTGCTTCAAATAATAATACAGCAATTTCCTAACAGCAAACATTGTGCATTAGACCACTGTCACCCCTTCTGTAACTTGCTTCCCTCTAGTCAAGATTTCTAAATGAATAACATCAGCATCTGCATATAGAGACAGGTCTTGTTTGTTCATGTTAGTGGAATGAAGAAATAGACTAGAGTTTACAGAGCACATTTTTAAAATTATATATTGTTTGTGTTGCCCCTACAAGTTTTATCATGCAGCCATTGGGGCTCAAGCAGTTTTTTCTACAGAATAACTGATGTGGCATATTTTTGGATAACTTTTAAACTGCCATTTAAGACTATTTTGTGTTTTGGTTTTAATTCTGATTATCAGATTTTTTTCACCTGTTATTGGCAAACAATTTTAAACCTCTTATCTAATTGGACAAGAAACACTAGTCTAATACTATCAGTCAGTTCTATGTGCAAAAATGTATTATTAATAAAAATAACTAATATCACATTGGCAATAGTATATCTAAATCATTTCTTTTAAATATCCATCACCTTTTGAACAATTTTCTGATCATTTGATAAGCTGGCTAGCTTTTGAGCAATTTTTTGTTATATAGTTATCAGATTTTTTACATAAGAGGTATTGCAAAAATAGCTGAACCTTTCTTATTTTAATACAGATTTTAATCATTGAGCTAAGGACAAAGGGCCAAATCTTATTCAAGAGCCAAAATCTGTCTGCTCATGATTTCTTTTCACAGCTTTAAATCACATTTTTTTTCAGATGTTTATATCATAAATGTATTCAGATGTATTATCATGAAATAAATCTAAATTCTTCATACTTTACAATAAATTACAATTCTGTAGCTACTGACTTTTTAAGGTAGCCATTCATGATCTACACAAAAATAGCACAGATGAGACACATTTTTTTTTAAATCTTTCATAAATAAAAAAAAAGTAACAAAAAAATAAATCATTTTGAGTGCATTTCAAAATTTTTAGATAAAAAAATATTTCAAACTTGTATAATTGAAATATAAATCTAGATTACCTTAGTTTTGTGAAGTTACATTACAATTTTGGATAAAGACTAAAATTTTTTTAAAAATTTAGCACAAATAAACAATAACAATAACAACAACAACAAATCAAACAAACAAAAATGCATCAAAATGCAATCAAACAAATTGCATCATCTATTAAGAATGCAAAATTCCTCCTAGTAAGCTTCCATGTTGAATTTTCTCAGAATCATTGTGTTTACTTCTCTGTGTTTATGCAACCATGGTTTTATAAGTCTAAAAATAACTTGTGTAAATATTACTACAAGGACAATGTAACATCTTTGTTATGATGAACCCCTGGGTATAAACCATAGATGAGATGTCATTTTTGAACTTTGTAAGCTAATAATACATTCTCTTAAATTTATAATGGATTTGTTTAGAGGAAATACTGC
The DNA here is from genome assembly GCA_907164885.2 of Dolomedes plantarius. NCBI lineage: Eukaryota > Metazoa > Arthropoda > Arachnida > Araneae > Dolomedidae > Dolomedes > Dolomedes plantarius. The sequence goes on along the minus strand of OU015495.1, from coordinate 60,436,819 downwards.
TCTTTTCATAATAAGTTTCATTTCTGTATTAATTATGAATCATGTATAATTGGTGTTTCAGGCATCTCCAATTTTGAGTACTGAAGTCCAAAATGTAAAGTCTGGTCGTCATTTAGCTGCAAAATTGGGCATACTTGTGCAACAACATTATAACTTAGCATCTACAACAGTCACGGGTATCCCAATGAAAGTAAACAAGTTTTGATTGTTTTGTTTCTAAGTATCTATTATCTTTCTCTTTTAAAGTATCATTTGAATAATATTAATTTTGCATATCTGTACTGTTTATTGGAAATGATATGAAACCACTGTAGATGGTATTTTTTCGTAGATTAGTTTCTGATAAATCAGAATTCCCAGAGAGTATCTATGAGATATTTAGTCTTAGTTGTGCTTGTTTATAAAATCTATATTTTTAAATTGTGAGTTTATTTTTTTTATTAACAAGTGATATTTATTCATATTTCAAGACTAACTGATCTTAGTTGATTGTAATTTTACTAACTTGCATTATGTGACTGAAAGTTAATTTGGAAACATAAAGATAGAAAAGGGAGAAAGAGAAATAGAAAAACTGAATTTCTTATGTTAGTTTATCACAGGGTTGTGTATAAATATTTACCCCTTTCCAGGTTAATTCTATATGCTTGAATGTTTCAGTTCTAAAATAATATTCTCTTTCAGAAAATAATTCAATTATACTTAAATAATACTACAAGATTTCTAAATCTTGTAGTAATATTTAAAACTTTTGAATATCTTTTTGCAAGAATGTGCAAATAATTGAAATTTATTTGATTTCGAAAGGGGAGGGGATCACTTTCAGGATATCCTGTGTTGAGAGGTAGAAGGAGGATTAAAAAAAAAAAAAAGGGAATGAGTGAGAGGATTGTATTAAACTGACTTGGATCTAAACAGTTGTAGAATTAAATCAATGGATAAAATGAAAAAACTTATTTGAAACAGCATTTTTTAAAATGAATTTCTCTTTTAGTGATTGTTGTTCGTCATTTTGTTAGGTAGAAAATTTGCTATTTACCTTTATATCTGTTTTACTGCAAGTTTATATTTTACTTATTTTTGATGTGTTGTCTGATACTTTCTAACTATGGATTAATTTTTTTCATTCATGACTTTTTTCATTCATGACCCCTTTTTATCATCGAGATTTTTTCATAACCCCAGGAAATAAGGATATAAAGATAAATATTTTCTCAAAAATAATTTATTTCTTTGGTAAACAGTTATATATGATAAACAGTAGTAAGTAAAATAAATTATGTCTTAGATACTCATGGTGGGTGGCAAGAATTAAATTCATGTGTCAGAATTAAATTTTCGCGACCCCAAAATTTCACTTTGCAACCCTATTTGGGGTCGCAACCCACAGTTTAAGAAACACTGATCTAATGTGTAAAATGTGTTTAAAAACAGCAAAAGTTTTTGTCAGTTTAAAACATTATGTTGGTTTTGCACTGTTTTGGAGGTTGGCTTTTGGGATTAAATTGGGCTTTTAAATTCTCCAAGACTGGCTTTAAAACTAACTGTTTAATGCATATTTTTAATTTTGGACTCTTATTTTTTTTTCAGTCTTATTATCAATATTGCTTTAATGTTAATTTAGACTTTTTTTTATTTATCTACAATGCATTTTAACCCCTTAATGTGCAATTTTTTTTTATTAATTTAGGAAAAAAACTTTTTTTTTTGTGACAAATAATTATAACTTATACAGGGTGTGGCAGAAAGAACATTCTGATTTGGAATGTCAATAACAAAAATACAAATCAAGATAGAGAAAGAAATATTTTATACCTGAGAAAAATAAAAAAATTTATTTATTTATTTTTAATTATTATTTTATTATTATTATTTATTTTATTTTTTTATTTATACCCTTGGAATGTTCTTTCTGCCACACCCTATATTTATTTAGATTCGTTCAAGTTAAAAAAACAATAGCTTAAAGTTATTGCAGTGCAAATAAATAATTAGTGCATCGCTGCCTTGTTTTTATAGCACACCATAATAATATTTTATTATTGAGTTATAAGCAAACAAAGTGATAAAGATTCATGTGACATATGCAGACCTAAATTCCTAGAATAAAAGCAATCTAACATCAAACATGACTTAAACAGACTTAAGGTATTTGGGTGAAGACAATTAAATGTTAAACGTGACACAAAGTTGTAATATTTGATTGGACATAAAAACATGATGCCCATGACGTTCATGGAGCTGTGCATTAAGTGATTAAAGAACTATTTGTATTTATAAACTCTGTAGTTTACTGTTTTTTTTTAAAATGTATTTCACATTTTTTTCTGAAACTTCAAAATTTCTCCCACTTGGGCTTCTTCAATAATAATCTGTTATACTTTATATATAATAGATATTTTATACTTTTATTTTTTGTGCAAGTATTAATATTTTATTTTCTCTTTAGGAAGAACAAAATGCAAGCTCATCAGCCAATTATGATGTTGAGTTGCTTCATCCTGTAGCTGCACATGCAGAGGTTTTTAAAACTGGTAAGATTGTCCTTTTATACATTTCTGCTTTGTGTTTTCTATCCTTTATGCTCTATGCTGTATATTGAGCAAATTGCTTTCAATCTGAGAAATCCTTTCTTTAATTGGCCTTTATTGGAATTTTGCATCCTTAAGCATTATTTTTTAAAATAAGAAGTTATAACAGAATTGAGTTTGTTAATTAAAAAAAGCCTTTTTTTACAAATAAAAAAGATAAAATGAAAATTTATTATTTTTGAGCCTTTGAGGAGAGATTATTAGTGCTCTTTAATGACAATGTATTCTTTTTTTAGTTTTGGAACAGTCTCATAGCTTAATTTTTTTTTTTCAAATAGTAAAGTGGAAAAATGTAAAATCAAAAAGTATCTATTTAGTAAATTATTTAATTTCTTAATAGCTTATTTTATAATACTGGTGTTGTTGCTAATGCCCCCTGGTTGGAGGTTCCATTCATCAGTTCCTAACAGGCTATTGGGCTGAAAGGGGCAGCCCCTGTTTTGAATTAGTAACACAAGAGTCACAGTCCGACTTGGCTAAATGACTGGCCCTGTAATTTTGAACCGAGTCAAGTGACGAGACTGGAACACTTGACCCCGCACCTCCAGAGGTAAATTTGAAAACTTGGAGGACATTGCAGCCACGACCTATTTTACGTGCCCTGGCTGCCATTAGTGAACATAGCAGTCTATTTGCAGCGACGTGCATCGAACCAGGGACGTTCAGATCACTGGCCCACTACTCTTGTCAACTGGGTCATCACACTTATGATAATACTGAAAATAAGAAGTAGAAAGGCCTGAGTTGCTATGTTGGAGTCTGTCTGCAGTATTGGAATAAGGGGGAAACTGAGCCACCAAGATAGATTGTGATCCTATATACTAAGATTTTCTTTTAAATTCTCTAAGAGCTCTAGTATAAATTACTGTAAAAGTGCTAAAAAAGCTATATTTATTTATTTATTTTTTTAAAATCTCATAAGGTATCTCACATGACCTTTTTTTTTCTGTGATCTTAAAAAGGTCTATACATTATATTTTAGTTAAAATGCCATGTTAAGTGGACAGAACAAATAAAATAAATTAAAAGTGACACTATAAGCACCTCAGAATTGTAAAACAAAAATAAATATTTTTGTTATTACTGCATAAAGTTGTATAAAAGGATAAAATTTCAGTACTTTTAAAATTTACTTAAGTGTTTCATTGTAAAATTATTCTATCAAAAATTGCTTCGAAATATCAAAACACTGAAAATACTTTACACTACAATAAGTCTGGGAGACAGATCACTTAGACATTATGCATATTGTTCACATAATTTGCAGAGATATATGTTGATGACTGTGAAGTACAGAATTTAATTTGATGGACAGCTTAAAAAAAAAAAAAAAATTACAACTGAGAATATATCATATCTACATAATTATGTTTGATTTTGAGTTTAATAAACTTTTAGAAACTTAAGCATTCTACTATGTATACTGTAAAATGTAGTTATTTTACTTGGCTAAAATCACGTAATTTGTAATCCGTAGTTTTCTCTTCAAACTAGGTTTGGTAGTGAAATAATTTGATTAGGATAACTTTTGTGATATTTCACATATTGCAATTGATTGTTTTAAACATTTAATTGCAAAGCTCTAAAGCTGGTTTGTATAGACTGATGACCCCCAAGAAATTATATATTGTGTTTATAGCTTCAGGTCAGTGTGACCAATAGTTAAAGATAAAGGAAGTTCCTCTCATTTAGTTGATCTCTCTGTGATGAGCTTCCTATATCAGAGAGAAGTTTTAAATTATCTCTTGAAGGTAAAAAGTACTCTAAAAAAGCATAAAAATAAACCAAAGTTCCTATCACTCCAAAACTGTATGTTTTCTCTTTAATATTTTTCACAATTCCAAACTTTTTGATAAGAAAAGTATTTAAGGGAACAGGACAATTTTGATAGAAAAAGAGATTAAAATGTGCTAATAAGTATCACAAAAGAGATGAGAGAGGTATGGAAAACAAATAAAGCTCAAAACTACTGGTTCTTTATTTTGAGAAACACTGAAAGGGGTGCAAATCAATAATTTTAAAGATAAACTTTACCTGAAGTGTATATCTTCAAGGCATTGCAATGATATTTAAGAAATAAGATAGAAAGGAGAATGAAAAGGCCTTTGTAAAAAGGAAAAAATGTAGTTTTGATTGTTTAACTTAGGCAACTTTTTGAAAAATTTTATTCAAATTTTCACCAATTTTGTTGATATTCCTGAGCCTTGACTTTATTTCTGAAGAATTATATATTTCCAGTCTTAGTTTGAATTCTAATCTCCAGTTTTCTTTTATTTAATCTATCTCAGTTTTCAATGATAAATGTTGGTAGTTGTAAAAATTAAAAAAGTAAAATTAAACAGTGTTTCATTGCAATTCTCTCTCAAAGGTTAAATTTCTCACATTTTGAGCTGCAGCAAGACTATTTTTCTGTATTTACTGTTTATGTGAAATAAAGTTCAAATATTTAAAATGTCCATTTCCTTTTTTGTTTTATATCTATAGGTGTTGTGAATGCTGAAGGTGTTCATACTACAACAGTTAAAGAAGGACAATTGTATGAAACTGTTACTTTAAAATGGTGTACTCCTCGATCTAGTTCTGTAGGTAAGTGATTTCAAGGATGATTTGCTTTCTATTAGTAAATTTCTTGAATTTTAAACACTGAAAGCATCTGATATTTTGAATATGTTCTAGAACTGCAGTACTGTACGTCATCATTTCGAATTACACCAGTTGATGTGAATAACAGACCCTCTTCCTGTTTAACTAATTTTCTTCTCAATGGTAACTATTCTCATTTAATTTTTTTTAAAAATAGAGCTGTAAATTTTATTATTTAACTTTATGTTTCTATGATATAAATTTGAATCTAGTCATTTAATAATGTATTTATTTATACAAATGTTCATTCATTTTTGTTATGTTGAACTTATAGTTTTTTGACTGATTTGTTACTTTAATAACTAATACTTTAATGTTTTATTGCACTTTCCTTTATGTTTTATATTTTAATGCATAATTGGTAATTGATCTGTGAAATTTTTTTGAAAAGTGGTAATTTTAATCATTGAGGTCAACACTGAAGATTTACCCTGACATTGACTGCAGAGCTCATACATACTTACATTTGCTGCATAAATTGGCTTTTTTTCAAAAATTTGTCTCACATTCTTTAAAAGTATGAGTCAAATTTTAGCTTGGAAAAATCTGTGGCATCTGTACTTAAATAACTGTACATACTTGCATTCATTTGCCATAGAGCTAGCTGTTTTGTTAACAAAATTCATGTACTTTATGTGGCCAGTGCAATTTTCACTTTCTCCAGGCGATCATATTCCACACATAGCATGAAGGATGGGATACTTCACCTGTTACTTTTGACCTCTGCCCTATAGACTTCAGGAAAAAAAAATTACGAACATCTTCAAAATGAAGTGCCATGAGTTTTCCTCTTACCTCATCTTGAATAGTTCCTATAAATTTCTCAACTTATCTCAAGTCATATGGTCTATGAATTATGAGATCAAATGTTTTTTTTCGTTTAGGATAAAGTTGACCCATACCGTAAAATCTCAACTATAATACGCACCCGAGTATAATATGCATGCTTGAGTTTGTGCAAAGTTTTCAGCAAAAATTCGACTATAATGTGCATCATAACTATTAAAGTTTTGATTATAGAATTAAAATAAGTAAGGTTAACAAAATAAAAGGAACCTGTAACGAAATTCCTCATTACAATAACTTTTCAATATTTTATTTAAAAATAGCACAAATATTTATTAGCATAAATAAAATTTGTAATAAAAAGAAACGAAAACGTCAATTTTGGTAGAAAAAAAACAACTTAAATTGTTAATTCAAAACAAACATTACTGTCAAATTATCAGTCTTAATCACTTTCACAGAAATACAGCTCATCTATTGTTGTTGCGTCCATGTCATAATTATTTGCCATCGTAATATATATATCGCCATCATCATCCTCACTTGACGATATGAACTGGGAGTTCCATTTGTTTAAAAGGAATACCTGCTTAGTAAACAGGTGGATGAATCACAGAGTGCAAATTTGCACGCACCTGTGTTGCGACAATGTCTTACAGCTGCTGTACGTTCGTTTGTCCAATGTTTTAAACTATGTTTGTTTTGTACGCGAGTATAATACGCACCCTCATTTTTGCGGACTAAAATGTGAAAAAAAGTGCGTATTATACTCAAGATTTTACGGTAAGTCCCATCCATGGAAACTTCAATTAGATGCTATCTCTCTACATTAACTTCCCATTGCATCAGTTTAAACCCAGGGCCTTATTTATTTATTTTTTAATTTTTTTGATTCCATACATTTCAAATTAGAAAACACTAATAAAAGGAAGAAAGCATGAATATTTATAAATTAAAATTGCAATTTGTATTTAAATTAAGTTTTAAATTAACATAGGTTTTGGGAGTTGAGAAACTGAAAAATAGTCTATAGACTGAAAATAGTGTCTATAGACACTATTTTCAGACAAACTGGTGAGAATATGAAATTCTGTAAAAGCACTACAGTTCAACCCCATTATAGCAAACCTGGTATATAACGAACTCACGGATATAATGAACAAAAATTTTAGCCCGTCATTTTCCTATTGTATATAATTTAATTAGTACCGTGACAGTTTAATGTAATCAGTTTTAGCTGATTTAATTCATTAATAATAATTTTTAATAGATTTTATTTTTTTTTCATACATCATTATTGAATACACATTGCAAGCAATGAGTTATACATTTTGTGAACTGTAGCATTTTTCTTAATGTTTCGGATATAGAGAACAAAACCTTTGGTCCCTTGAAGTTCGTTATAATGGGGTTTGACTGTAATGGATTTTCATAAATTTGCCTTATTTGCCAATGTACCTGTTTGAAATCAATTTATATAAAAAGACCAAAAAATTACTCTGTAGTATATGCTTAAAAGAATACCTCCCTGGTAAATTCAATTAAGTGATTTCTTCGAAATGGCTGGAAATAGGTGTGTACCTGTCTTTTTTATTTGATTTTGATTTTCTTATTTTAAATCAATTTAGTAAATCATATGATCTATCTCTTACTAATGTTCAGTTTTTCATATGTGTAAGAAGTATTGAAATAATAAATTGAGACAGTTAATTGTTGCTCACAAATGCAAATTTTTCTAATTAATGCTGCATGTCCTCCATATTTGTATAAAAATGTGATGAGACAGAAGATGTTTTCAGTCATTCAGCATAACAATGCAGATATTTTCTAATCTCATAAAGCTCTGTTTTTTGTGAGTATTCATATTGAAATTTAAAATTATCCTGTTTTTTCATATCGTCAGCAGCACAGTAAACTAATGAATGTGAAAAATTGCATTTTTCAAATTCGTTTGTTTATCATAATACTCTACAAGGGCCACCTTGTGGTAAAGTGTCGAACCTCTACAGCACTTGGAAAGCCGGAATCAGCAGTATCATTTTGACGAATATTGAGCTTTTGTAGATTTATATATGCTAAAGCAGTGGTCGCCAAACTTTGAAGCCACTGAGCAACCGTACTGTTTGTAAATCTTAGTGTGAGCTACCAAAAGAAACCAGGACAAAAATAATTGTTTTTTCTAAATCACACATATTTTTATTATACCTATAAACAGTCATTCTAGTAAATATTACATCCAATTGAATAAAATTGTTTATATAATAAAGAATTTAATAAGAAGTGTAAGAACAATTTTTTTTCATCTGACTAATTAAGTTTAATGAGAAGGATGGCACTCTTTTTTGTCATGAACAATTTTTTGAATGTTAGGTGAGTGAGTCGTAGCTGCCATTTGAATGCAATTGTCCAAATGTTCATCAGTCAGTCTGTTTCTGTATTTGTTTTTATATATACTTCATACTGGAAAAAGAAACCCCTCACAGATATGTAGAGCTGAACATTGCCTTCACTCGGCCTGAGCTGAGTAGTGTAACTTTAGGTTAGCCAATCTGAGCGTGACTGCAATCTACCTAAAATTTCCCTGCGAGCTACTAGTAGCTTGCGATCGACGGTTTGGCGATCATGTGCTAAAGTAGCGAATATTCTTATTCGAAAGTTTAGACTATTGTGTCCGTTCCATCTAGAGTTGCAATTTAATAAATATGGCAAATTCGCTAGTTTACAATTTTTTAAACACGTTTTCTTAATATTAGGTCATTTCAAACTGTCGAATACCCACTCCCTATAATACAGTTAAACTCCTTCATGATGACTTTTTCAATTTTAATGTTAGCCAAGACCAATTTGTGTCTGAAAAAGCAATTAAGAAAAAAGGGGAGGAGTGAAATGCAAACCAAAAATGATAAACGGTTCACTTAATTTACTACATGTAACTTTTTTTTTTTGGTCAATAATATTGTCAATAAAAATTATTTCTTCAACCTACACAAATTTTCAATTTGCCTGCTGTTTATGACCAATTTTCAAACATTAAATTTTTTTATATGTAAAGCAACAAATCCATTAGAATAAAAATGCATTGCAAACTAGCAAATCTACAGGAAAATTGCACATTCGATACTTTACCACATATTTCGTGACAGTTCATCCCAATTCCCCATGTATAGTAAAGTAGTGAATATTTAAAAATAAACTTATTAATTAGCTAAATATTATTAAATTTGCATCAATAGCAAAAAATATATTTGGGGCACTTGATAGGACCTATTTAATTTTAAATTTAAAAAAATCACTTATGTGTTAAAAAATAAGCTTCAAACTGTTTTTATTTGCTCCCCTGAAAAGTAAGGAATTCACATTCATTAGTTTACTGTGGTGCTGACGATATGCTTAAACTCTTTTAGATGCTTTTATGTAATATAATGCACACTTATACATTTTCCATTAGTTTATATAATTTAGTTGACCTAGAGTGTACATTTTAATTTACATCTCATGTTTTGTAATACAGAAAAAGTGTAACTAATTTCTTCTTTCTTCCTTTCTTATATATATATATATATATATATATGTGTGTATGTATATATATATATATATATATATATATATATTTATTTGATTTATTTATTACCTTAAATATGTTGCTGAAAGAGATAGAAAGTTAAAATTTAGAGTTTCAGTCAAATAGGTAAAGTGATGAAAATTATTCTTATTGCTTGCATGTTTTCACCCTCTCAATAATATTTGTGCAGTCTTACATTTTCTGAAGCATGTATTAAAATTTTAGATTAATACATGCTTTAGATTACACAAATTTAAAAAAAAAACCTAAAAAAAGCTCTTAAAATATATAAATAAATTTAAGCATTTCAATAGTATCAGAATTAGAAAATTTTCTTTCTACATGAAATCTTGTTGATTTTTTCCTTTATCTCAGGTCTTAGCCTTATGTCAAACATTAAACTCTTAACAAAAGAAGTGTTTTTCAGTAATATTCCCTTAAAGAATTATTTTTCTCATTTTAAACATTTTAAGAGCAATATTCATTATCCATCTGAATTACATTTAAAAATGACGGGCATTATGTTGAATATATGATTTGCAGTTGTCTGGATTTTCTTTCATGTGTCACATATAAGTACTTTAAAAAACCTTAAAATTTGGCTGGCTGATTTTGTATGAATCCTGTTCATAACAAAACTTTTATGAATCCATTTTCTTGAAATACTTAAGTATGAACTTTTTCCTTCTAGGTAGAGCTGTGATGTTGGAAATGCCTCGTAAATCTGGCTCCAAAGTATTGTCACATATGCTTGCTAGTCACGGTGGCGAAATTTTCATCCATACTTTGGGTACTGGTCGATCCATTCTTGAAGATCCGCCTTCTATCAGTGAAGGATGTGGAGGACGTGTAACAGACTACAGAATCAATGTATGGTGCCTTTTCACTATAAAGAGAAAGATGAAGAATGATTCTTCATTTTTTGAAAATATTAATAGTTATTGGTTAGGTTTGTGTGTGGGTTTTGTATTGTAGCTGAAAGATTTGGCTTGAAAATTTTCACATAACCTTTTCCAGTTGAAAATAAAACTATAGACCTATTAGTACTAAATAGCTATAATTTTGACAGATTCACATTTCTGTCCTTTTTAAGTTTGCTATAATTTCCTTAAAATGTACAATATAGCACAATGCCTCAGCAACATTTTAACAGAGGAAGAAAAAATAATGAATTTAATCAGTAACACATTGGTGCATGTTTAAAATCTCAAACCAAGTTTTTCATAATTTGTGTAGTTTTTAGTTTCCAATAATTATTTTGTATAGGGGAAATTTTAGTATTTGTGCAAAATTTTGAATCCAGGTTTGGGGCAGTAGGTGCATTTCTAAGGGGATTTAAAGGTGCATTTAAAGTTGCCTTTAACCTTTTAACTGTCAAGTTATTTTGATGATTTTGGGACAGAAAATATCAATTTATTTAATTACAAAAATCAAATGCTTAGTACAAAATAACATACATAAACTGCCATCTACTGAATAACACAAAAATTCACCTCCCAAGATATGGTATAGAACAGAGGTGGGGAACCTTTTTTACCATCAAAGGCCATATGTAAATTAGGTAGTAATAAAGGAGGCCACATAAGTTGATGTACCTATAAAGGTGACTTTTATGAAATTATTATAGTTAAGTTTAGTTTTAACAATTTGGTGCATTATATAGAAAAATAACAAAAAAAATTAAGTCCTTATTTATTATTTGACTTAAAAAGTTACAATATAAAATATTTTTGTATTCACATAAGGGTAAAAACTTGTTATAACATTAAATATTATTTTTAAAAAAAAATTATTAGATTCATAGATACTACTGTAATTTTTTATATTTCACTGTTGGTGTTTTTATTTATGTAAGCAAACACACACTCACACACACACACACACACATATATATATATATATATATATATATATATTTTTAATCTTAATAAACAACTACATATTTAAATACCACTTAAAATAAAAATAATAAAGTAGAAGTATTTTAAATAATTTTAACATTATAAAGAAATACAATAGAAAAATAATAGTATTAAATTATAAATAACTGACATAGCTACAATTCCTAAAATAAATTTGAAATCTTATGGGAAATTTAAGCTAGTGGGATATTTGCAGTTGTTTCTTGCTTGAAAGTAATTGAATATTTGGATCAAGCTTCGTAACGTGAAGCCTGCATACACACACCCATGCCGTTCTTTAATTAATTCCATTGATTTGCAAATTGTTGTAATCTATAAAATTAAATATTAATTAATACAAATGCTAGCTCTTATGAAGGCTGCACAAGAAGATCACGTGGGCCGCATGTTCCCCACCTCTGGTATAGAATACTAGTGCTTCCATCTATTGAATAAAGCCCAAATCAGCTTGTCCCGAGATAGATTCGGGTTTGACAAAGATATGCAAGAAAAAAAAATCTATCCCGAGACTATCTCGGGCACGACAGTTAAAAAGTTAATAACTATTTATGATGCCACCTAGAGTAAGTTGAGAAGGCAAATATATTAAGCCAAAGAAATGTAAAATAGATCCTTGTTAATTGTGTTATATAGTTTGCTGTTTGTTCGTATGCAGTTAACATAAAGAATTGAAATAATCTAGCATTTTAAAATCTATAATATCTAATAAAAGTTTTCTATTATGAAACCTTGAAACTTTAGATTCCTGAAAAAACATTAGTAGAAGATATTAAAATTTCTTTAACATTTCTTGACTTCATATAAAGTGTGTAAACTTTGCTTCAGAATTTGTTTTTATATGTCTTATTGTAATGGTAAGGCATCTTAATCTTGATGATTTAAAAAAAAAAAAAAAAAAAAAAAAAAAAGGATTAATTTGTCGTTAATAACATGTCATAAAAGTTTACCTGTGTATGGCTTACAGGACAGTCAGTAACTGCAAATCTGCTTTAGATTTATAGTTATGAATAAGTAAAAATTCTGAAGCCTAAAATGTAACCATTTAAGAACTTAAATTTATATTGTAATTAGTGTCTTATTGAACTTTGGGTATAATTGTGTAGATTTATTTTTATACTCTCTTATATTTCCATTCTCATCTCTTGAAAAAATGTTTCTTCTCTTATGTAGGACTTTGGTGAATTCATGAAACAAAATCGATTGATTCCCCGAGACACTCCTGCTGATGGATCTGAATTACCTATTGAAAGAGGTAAAAGGAAAAAATAAATAAACAGAATAGTCTATTAGTTTGTGCTATTATTTGTAAATTTACTAGTTTTTTTAAATCTTTTGTAGCTAAGAAAAAATTGTTAAGACTTACCCAATATTGGCCAATGGTCATCAGTCATACTACTATATTTAATATGACTACTGTAAGTATTTTTTTTAGAACATTATATTAAAAAATTATATTTCATTTTTTTATTTTCTACTAACCTTATTTGGGCAATATGCTTCTGATTAAGTAATTTTACTTGTCTTAATATAACTTGTTTTAATGTTACTTGTTTAAGTGTTTGTAATGATTTTGTTTGTAAAGTTAATGTTTAAGATTAAATGATGCTAAATTTATGTAATCTATATATATAAAACAGTTCCATAACTGACTGACAGATAATGCACAGACCAAACCGCTGGATTTAAAGGGCTGAAATTTTGCATGGCGATTCTTCTTATAGTGTAGGAGTGCACTAAGAAAGATTATTAAAAAATTCTTCATAGATTTTTTAAAATTAAATTTTTAAGCTGTTTTTGTAACTTTTTTTAAGTTTGCATTTAAAATAATAACTTTAAATTAATTTTGTGTCACATGCATAACAACAAAATAAATTGATAAAAGAAATATTAAAATACAGTAAAAGATAAAATTTAACAGATAGAAGTTTTTTAAGAATTTAATTCAAAGTAGCATGTTTTATGGATATTAAACATGCAAATTAATTGCATGCATTGACCGTTGTATTTAATTTGAATGTTTTCTTCTACAGTATTTTATCTGTAAAATATCCATAACGATTTTTTTTATAAATATTTATTTATTTATTTTTTTGGCATTAGTTGCATACATTGGCTATTGTATTTATTATAAATATATATATATATATATATATATATATATATATATTTTGGCATTAATTGCATACATTGTCCATTGTAATTAATTTGAATGTACTCTGTAGCGAAGCATGGGTATTCAGCTAGTTGTATTATAGTTAAAATAAAAATCTAATAGAAAACTGGGAAAGAAAAGTGATTGTGAAAGCCCTCTAATCTCTGCTTTTTATGTTCCAGAAATATAACTTATACAATAAACAATTTAAATAAATAATTGAATATATTAAATAAACAATTTAAATTTTGGAGATTTCTAAGAAAACCAGGGCCTACTTTAATTATTTGAAACATTAGATTTTTCTTTATTAATTTATGGTTTATGTTCTATATATACAACTTTATTAGAGTACAAATCAATCCTGTCTTCAACTATAAAAAGCATCCCTAATGCGTAAAAGAGATAAAAAAAAAAGGTAAATGTACATCTTTATCAGTAGTTACTAGCAGACAAAGGAAATGACCACGATGCTTCTGAAATATACTATGAAAATTATATAATCATGCCTCAAGATTAAATTTTTCTGTTTTTGATTGTATCTCTGTGTTTGAAGAATTGCATGTGGGAAATAAACTTAAATTTGGAATTGTGTAAAGATTAAAGCAAATACTAGTAGATTGTTATGCATATCATGTTTGAAATGAGAAACTAGAAAATTAACTTTTTTACTGGAAGGCACAAATAAAATATGTAAAGTATATTATAATCTGCACCAAGCTTAAACTCTTTGTATCATAATGTAAATATTAGTCCCAGTTTTCATTTTATCAGTTGATGGTCTTCAAATAATCACTGGATAATTCACATTTATTTGTTGTTTTGCACCCTCTTCTCACTTTTGTTGCCTTCTATTGACTATAATTAGGAATATGTAAATTTCACATAAAAAATATCGAGGTTTTGCAACAAAAAAATACTATATATATATAGAATTTCGCATTTATTTGTAAAAAGATATATAAACTTAAAAAAATTACAATTTTAATTACTTGGATAAATAAGTATCAAAATTCTTAGTTAATATCTAACATTGTAGTAGTCTCCACATTATGTTCCTTAAGTCTTTGCCTTTTGTCATTAATTACTACAGGTAAAGACTAAAATATCTCAACATCTACTCTGTTTACGAGACTATAGAGGCTTTGTATAGCTGCCTTTGCAAAGTTAAGGTAGCATATCATTGAAATTAAAATCTGTATAACATCAACAGGAGTATCTTGGTTGACTACTGTTAAGTATCTGAAAAACCCCTGACTTTGGCACTCAAGAGACATTTGTAAATTTACAAAATTGTTCCACAAGACTTGATGGTTGATTTTTACAATTAGATTTTTATGTTTGACTCTGGTACGGACAAACTGTCAGGGTGAAATTCGGAGCAAGTCCGGAGGAAAGAGAGATTTCTCAGTTAAAGACTGCGGATGGTATTAGTTAAGCAACTATGTTAATAAATTATTACTATTATTACCTAGTATTGCTTAAAAAGCTTTTTATCACCGAGTTTTCACCAAAAAGTAGTAAAAATATAATTTTCGCATTTATTCATTTATATTGGAAAATTTTGCATCTATTTCGTAAATACGAAAATTACGTATCCCTAACTATATTATATTTGATCCATGTATGGAGTATTTCTTTTATGGATTGGCATTACAAGTGAATTCAAAATGAAGCTATTTGTTTACATTTAGCATATTTGAAGTTAGGAATTTTAGATGCCTTGAAAATATTTTATTTTGAAATGCAAGGTAATTTATTCATAAATTTTTCTTATCTCGTATCATTATCTTATATCTCATAGTGTCAAATTTTAATTGATTAATTTTTTGACTAGTGATTTGTCTGAAACAAATTCTGCTCATTTGACCTAACATTACTCACTTCAATTAGGATCATTACTCTATGACTTACATATTACTGTATGCTCACTACTGTATGTTGAAAGTAAAATGCATTTGTATTTTAGCAATGCATCTATATAATGACTATTTTATATTTATAACAATGTAAAATTTCATCCTTTATTAAATTTGTAATAAAATGGGTAATTTTTCAATAGAAATCAAGAAATTAGAAGCTTCAATCCTGTCTTATTCAATATTTCCTTCTTGCATGAATTTTGACACAAAACTTGTGGCTGCATTTTGACTTTAATTTGATGATCAAGTTGTAAAAGATAATAGTTGGACCAAACAGATATCTAGTACAGAGAGTTTTGTTGAGTCAACATTTTTATATTAGGGATTGTGTTGGGGGCAGCATATGCTCGAAGGCATGTGCTCAAGATCTGTCTGTGACTACATGTAGATAGAAATGATAGTGATTTTTTTTGTTGTTGTATTAGAATTAATTATAATTGTCAAGGTCATTAACATCTAACTGGCTAAATATACTTTTGAGTAACGAGAGAGCATAAATAATCTTGTGTTACTGATTTGAAATAATTTAAAAAAATTAATTTTGTATTTCTCTTACTCATTTTTGCATATTTGTATGTTAGTATGTATACATATTTGTATTTATTTTATGTGCAAGGTATCACTTACTTATAGCGTTCCTTGCAATGAAACCTATAATATTTTATCGACATTCGTGTGAAATACTGTGATTATATATGCCTTTTACTTCCTTGAACAGGGAAGTTAAAAGCAGGTAACAATTTAAACCAGTAACATTTTTACTTCCTTGTACAAGGAAGTTAAACTCTTATTTCTTAATTTGTGTAAAACAGTTTTAAAGATGTTAACATGTAATTTCAAGGTTCTGAAAATTTTCTTTTTCAGCAAATGTCTCCTTTACTTGATTTAATCACAAAAGAAACTCTAGATGCTAATGAAGTCACAGAATGTAAGAAAGTTATATATTATTTAGTTAGTTATGAAAATAAAGGGACTTCTCTCCCAGTTCCTACTGTTGGTACCAGAGGAAAAGGACCAAAACGGTAAGAATTTTAGATTTTTAAAGATAAATAGTAATATACACTTTCTATTTGTATACAGTTAGGGCTATTGGTTATAACTTATGAAATTTGTTCAACAAATAGTATTATTATTTACCTCACTTTCTGATGGAATGGAAATCTTTTGGCTGGTGTGATTATTTGCTTTTATCTGCATTTTAGTATACAGTCTTAACAGGGGGGGGGGAAATAGGGGGAAACAATATAATATTTTATGAGTTTGTTAAGGATCTTGTCGGGCTGAGTGCTCTGCCGTTGAGACGCCGAACCATGTAGCGCAGATCTGATACAGGACCCATGCGGCTAGGGTTAAAAGACACAATAAGATTGTGACTTATATTGAGCGCTCCATAGTCCAGCATGGGTTCGAAGCCACCCTCGAGCTTATTTATAGGCTGGGTTCGGGGGTGCTCAAGCCAGATATCATGGCCACAAAATCTGGGCGTGCTTACATCCTTGATGCCCACATCGTGGGGGACAGCGTAGACCTGCGGGAGGCACATAATGCTAAGATAGAGAAATATTCTAAACAAGACCTCCTGCAGGCAGTCAAGTCCTTCACAGATGCCTTGGAGGTCCTAGTGACCTCCATTACACTAAATTGGCGAGGCATCTGGTCACGTCATTCAGCTGAGATGCTTCAAAGGTCGGGATGCTTGGTGGCAGGGACCTAAACGTCCTTGCGGTGCGAGTTCTGGAGACAATGGTTGATGGTTTCAGCAGGTTCAATAGAATGACCGCCCATAAAGGGGTGATGGCCTGGGCTGACATCGGGTGAAGGATCGACGGCCCTTTAGGCCAGGTTTTGGTTGCACTGTCCCTGTTAATGAGGTGCTAATCTCTTGCAATATAAAGTTTGTGCAAAATGTCATGAACATCATTCATGTCCTTATTTAAATTTTAAAGTTTGCTATGCTTTTAAAATTAGGCACTTTTAGGGCACTTTTATGCAACATAGGCTTTGATAAAATGTTTTTATTTCTCAATGAATTTGGGTTTAATGTAACATTTGTATAATTTTAATACCATTGAATTTATACAATCTTTCACATTTGCCTTAGTTAGTATTTTTTTTTACCAAAATAAGTGGTTTAACATGTGTGTTGTTAGGTTAATCAAATTATTTGCTCTTACTATTATCTTTTACATAATGTTGTTATGTGTTTCTTACTAATTCTGATAATTCTTACTAATTCTGATTTAAAATTATATGTTTTATTTAAAAGCCCAGTAGTCTTACATTTTGATATTCAGTCTGAAATTTCTTGTTGTAGGGAGAAAATATCTTAATCATAAGAGTTATTTCCAGCTTCAAAGAAGTTGTGCTGGTCTTTTTACTACCTAGAAAGTAGCAGTAGTTATAATAGATATACTGGACTATTTTATTTTAGGAAAATCAGTTCAGAAATTTAGATCAAGAGACTTCACAATTCAACTTCTATTGTTAGAATTTCATGGTAAATGTGTGCATATAACTATTATTTTGCCTCATTTGAATATTTATTTTTTCTCAAGGTTTTATTTGGACAATATCATGAAAACAATGATAGACAATTTATACTGATGTTACTAATTTTTTAAAATAGCCTTAAAAGGATTGGAAATGTGAAAAAAATATTTTAAAAAAGTTTAAAACATTTTTTTACTATTTCAACAAATAATTTGATTATTAGTGCTCAGAACATGGCTTTTATGAGTTTCAGCTATAAACATTCATGCCCAAGTTATAAAATTTTCTATAAAAGTCTATAATTTTTAAATTTGATGTGTTTTTATGAAAAATATGCATAGTTGTTTTTCATAAATTATGTTTTATTCTTGCAGGATATAATTTTATAGGATTACTAAACTGAAATATTAAATTTGCTGTAGAAACAGCAGCAAAATTAAAAAATGGATTTCATCTTAATGACTTCCATGACAAATTTTATGCAAGAATTTAATTTTTTAAATGTGCTTTTAAGGAATTATGTTTTAGGTAAGTTTATAGTATGTAGCCATAAAGAACCTTATCACAGTTCCCACAGTTATTAAAAATCATTTTAAGTCCTTAATTTTTTCCCCATAGGTGTTTAATTTTTAACTAAAGATGTTATGAAGTCCCTAAGATCCTCAAATTTTCAGCTCATATCAAAAAGAAAACTGCTTTTCTACTTGCTGATCGCAGAAAAACAATGAAATGATTTAGGTTAAAGTTTATATAAGTCAAGAAGCAATGAATCAGAGGATTTTTTGAGAAAAATATCAGTAAAGGAAATAAAGTTTTTTTTGTCTTAGCTAAGTTATAGCATCATTGATTGAATTATGATCAACCTTTTGGTTTCAGTTTAGTCCCCCTACCAGGAGAATAGTATAGTATAGTATAGTATAGGGGGAAACAATATAATATTTTAAGAGTTTAAGGTTGGTGCAAAATATCATGAATATCATTCATGTCCTTATTTAAATTTTAAAGTTTGCTAATGCTTTTAAAATTGAGCACTTTTAGGGTTATGCAACATAGGCTTTGATGAAATGTCTTTATTTCTCAATGAATTTGGTTTTAAGGTAACGTATAATTTTAATACCGTTGAATTTATTCAGACTTTATTTTGATAGTCTTTATTTTTCATATTTGCCTTAGTTAGTATTTTTTTTTACCAAAATAAGTGGGTTAACATGTGTGTTGTTAGATAAATCAAATTAATTAGGAAACTGAATAAATCTCATATCTATCATAGAAATTACAGAACATTGCTTTTTCATTGAAACAGGTCAAGAGCTGATGCCTGAACCTGGAGAAAAGATTCTCATTAGGCCTCTAGGTTTATAGGCTTTTGTATTTGGTCAAGCCTGGGTTTAAAAAGCTCCAGGGTCCCCCCTCCCCCCCTAAAAGTACTTAATGTTAGGGTTTGAAAAAGTATGGTTATTGTATGTTGTTGAAATGTTGGAAAAGTAGCTCAATAGGTATTATGGTTTTTAAGATGTTCATGAATTGATTTTCTTGAGAAAATTATATGTTGAGAGCTTGTGTGTTTAAAAAAAGGGAAAAATTACATTTCCATCAAAATGATTTGTTAAATAACCATTTAATTAATGTGGCATTTATGTTAATGGATCAGAGTTTTTAAAATCATGTATGCAATTTTCAGAGAGGAACAGTACAGAATTATGTGGAATGAACTTGAGGCATTTGTACGATGTCATTGTATTACTGCTGAGCATAGAAGTGTGTTAGAATGTTTGCTTGAATGTCGTAAACCAAACACAGATGGAGAAGGATCAGCTTCCATAGCAAGTGTTAAAGTTCAACTGGGAGCCCAGAGTCCATCACAGTCTTCATTCAAAAGGCTGGATAAGTTGAAAGAAGAGAAGGGTGATGCCTTAAAATCATATGAAAATGATGATTCAAAAGAAGGAGACAAGTAAAATATATGCTTTATTTTATCCTATTTTATGAAAAAGTATATGAAGTACTTGCACTCTTGTCAGTCAACAGATAAAACTGATGCTGATTAGTTATTTTGATCATCAATAATATGAAAGTTTCAATTTTAAGTTTTAGTAATTATCTCTTTACATGGCCACAATATCTGGTTTGTCACCATCGTCAATATTTGATGGGTTTTGGAGTGGTAGTGTCATCTTTTGCTGCCCAAAAAGAGTAAATGGACTAGGACAAGAAACCTATGTGGATGGCAGGACGTGAGGTCATTGACCCGCAGATACTGAAGGCCTTTAACTACATATTTCTCATATTTTCATTCGACTGCAAATTTCTCATATTTTTATTTTGAAGATTTGGTACTGATCTGTTAGAGTGCAATACTGATAAACCTGCTTAAGGACTTAAGGTAATGGGGGAACAGAGTTACGGATTGGGATTGTAATTGATATAAAGCATTTGAAATTGAAGCAGAATGGGACATTTAAAAAATTTTATATTCATCCTTAATTTTGGATGTCTTTTGAAATTACATGCAGGTGTTTTGCATGTTGAATGCATGTGAAATATTAGTTAATAGTTATATTTATGTAGTGAAAAACTCTGGAAAGATCAGTTTACCCTGATGACAGATTATTTTTCATAGGCGCAAACCATATGTAAACATGTGATTTTGCTTAAACTGGGAAAAAAAAAAAAAAAAAAAAAAAAAAAAAAATGTAAAACAAAAGCACAGGAAGTCCTGTTTGCTAGAAGGAAACATTCAGCATATAATTTAATGTGCATTGCATCAGCTAAAATTTAAATGATATTCTAGGGAAAGTTTAAATGACTGAAAAGAATAAAATATTTAATAATCAATTTGGACTACTTGTGTTTCTGTAGAGTTTAGAGAAATTCCTTTTCCCTGAGACTTGATTATGCTTATGGGAAAAATTGTTTGTTCATGAGAATCAAGTGTAGTTGAATTAGAATATTTTGTTTTATTAATCTATAACTTTAATGTAGTTATTGTAAATTTTCTTTTATAGAAATAAAAATTTTGAAAGTGAGAACTCTTTTAAGACACCTGTGAAAAAGATAAAGTTGAATCCAGAGTCTTTTAAAAATCCTCGCACCCAGTCTCTTTTGTCTTTGTGGACAGCAAAAATCACTTCTGAGCATGAAAAACATCATGTTGAATTTGCTGGAAGACTTGCTGGGGATGGACCTGCCAAACTGTACCCTAATATGAAATGTGAAGGGTGAGTAAAATAAATGTTAATGTATTCAGCTTTTCTTTTTTTATCTACTTTCTATGTCTTTGATACCTGCATGTCTTTCTTGCTTCTTGCTTAAGAGAGAAAACATTGATTTTGAGATTCCTGCAAGCAATATTCCTTTCGTTTCTCTACTGAGATATCGTATTTATTGTATAGAAAAGTTTGGTATTCATGAATACTTTTGACTTTTGATATCTGTATTTTGAAATCTTTGCAGAACTGGGGAAGGAATAAAGGTTTAAACTTTTACAAATGTGGTTAACATCATCTTTTGGAGGGAATATGTAAGAGCAGGTAAAGGAAGTTAATAAAATATAAAAAATTGGTAACCATCTCATTTGTACCAATGCAAATGAGACGCATGCAAATGAGCAAAAGAATGTGTGCATAGAACGTTAGTTTCATACTTAGATGCACCCTTGTTATGCACATAACTAAAAACAGGGAATTAACAGGTCAAAATTAGAACAGGGATCTCACAGTCCTCAAAAAGCCTCTTTCTTTAAAATTACTTCATAATATTTTCAGCCCTTAAAAGTCCTTAATTTTTGAAAAAAAAAAAATAAAAATTCTTAAAATTTCTGAAATATTTAGCCCCCAGAATCCCTCATTAAGAACCCCCCCCCCCCCTTTTTTTTTTTTTTTTCAGGGTTCAAAGATGAAATAATAAGGTTTTCAGTTTCAACTCGATATGTCACCTACATTGATGAATTTTTAAATTTTTGATTTTGGTGGTATCATTAAAACTATATGAAATCTTTATTTTGGTGTGGTAATTAGCGGCAGCCATTGACAGCTCTTTGGTTTGGGTTTGTTCCCACTGCAGGGTTAGTAGAGGCATTGTAGAGTGAGGGAAAAAAAAGTTACTATGTTTGTTACTATGTTTTAAAGTCCAGTTATATTGCCACACTGAGTTAAAAGTTGTTAATTAATATTTTTGTTATATTTTGAACTTACAGTAGTGTTATTCATTCTGTCAGATTTCGAAACTGAGACGGTACACTGCTAAACCAAATAGTAGTTTTGAAACTTCTGATGTTGTTACCTTTTATTTTAACACTGTTATAATTATTATTAGTATTTTTTGTGTGCATAAATTCATTAACTTAAGGGAAATATGACGTGAAGTATGCAAGTGCAGTTTCAGTATTTTACATGGGAAGGTAATTATTTCTTGCACTGAAAAAGCTTCAAAGCATATTGATGATGCAAAATATTAGGGGAAAAAAAATCTTCAGGTTTTTCTCTTTCTGCTGTCTAGAGAGTTATCAGACAATCAGAATCTCCTACTAATTTTAGAAAATTTTAGTTCTAAAGGTCTGCTAATCTTGAGAATCATCCCAACCAAAACTAATGTTTGGGAAAAGCTGTTGTCTCAGCTCTGTAAACAATATAGTATTATAACAAAGTTATCACAGAGGACAAAAATAAGTTCTTTTGCTCTTTTAAATTGAGTACTTTAGATTGTGTTTTTGGCTGAAATAAATATTGTTAAATATCATCTAATAATGCATAGATAATAGGATAGCCAAAATATCCCCACAGTCTATGTAAAAAAAATTAGTTTGCGGGATTTTATTATAAGCTGAAGGTTTTGTTTTATGCACTGGATTGTGTTATTGTACACATTGGCTTTGTCCAAGGTTTGTTGGTATATAGTTGCTTGTCAATATTTTTGGGTGAATGGGGCAATTATTGCTTAATTTAATAATGAAATACATACATTGTTGTTTTAACATAAGGTAGTCACATGATCATGTATCTCAGTATTAATGTAGTGTGTTGAGTGCCCAGTTCTTTATCTCAACAGTATAAGCTACATTATTATTTTGGTATTTATTAGTAAATGTTTGCCAACCATTACCTCTAATGAAGGATATTAGATAGCAATTTCAGTTGCAGTTACAGTTATATTAATAAATCTTTTGGGTTATTTATTTATTATTTTATGAAACTGTTTTGCAGAGTTATTTAAAAAGTTTTATACCGAAAATTTTGATTTTAATATCGTGTTAACAAAGAATAGTCTAAAATAACTTTAGAGTTTATTTAAAAGAATTTTTCCATAAGAAATCTTGTTGCCAAAAACATACTAATAGCCCAAATATTTAAAAACAAATTTATAAGCATTATTGCACACAGTGAGGGGCTTATTTGCATTTAAATATCTGCATAATGATTCTTGTGCTTAATGTGCCTGGTACTTTTGCTGTCTAAAGATAATATATATATATATTTGTTTATTCAATAGAGAGCTGAAAATACCTTATTTGATTTTACATTTTACGTTTCTACTTTTTCTGACTGATAGCTTTTACTTATTTAATATTCTTTTATAATTTTTCATAAAAGTTTTAGTTAATAAAATCTAAATTACATTACTGTTTCTGTATTTTATAAGAAAGAAGCTATCTTTGTTGTAGCTGCCAGCTTTGTTATTGCTTTTAAAAATATAGAATTGAGTGCTTTTTGTAGTAACAATAATAAACAATAATTTATTATCATTATCTAATAATGCTATGTGCATATTTCCAGCAGTTTCTATGTTTTAGCCACAAGAGGTTTTTCTTTTTTCTTTTCTTTTTCAAGAATGTAAAAGAAAAAATACTGTATGTATTTTTTTAATATTAATGACAGTGAAAAGAAAAAGAAAAAATAAATGCTTATATCTTTGTGTTTGCTAATTTGTTATAAAAAGTCATAGTAAGGTGAACATCATCATCATTTACCCCCCCCCCCCCCTTCAAAAAAGAGAGAGAGAGAGAGAGAGACTGACTGACTAAAAATAGTGCTATGTGCTCTCTAAGAATAAATTTTTAAGTACAATTGTGTAAAGTTAAGAAAGTTATGTATATTTCAGAATTTGAGTTAAACCTGATGATTATAGTAACATTGTAGGACTAATAAAACTAAAACTAAACTCATGGCGCAACAGTCCGCTGTGAACCAAGGCCAGCGGTATCCATCTCCACTTTCTAGACCATGGGCTTGGGGTGCCATTCAGCATATGTCTCAGTCAGGTGGACAACCTGACGCCGGACCCCCAGAGTTTAGTTCCCAAGGATGCTTGGTCCTCATTTTATAGACCCACTCCAGGGATGAAAGGCTTAGTCGACCTTGCCCAGTCGCATTGTTGAACCTTGGACCTGTGGTGTGGCAGCTTGACGCTTTTAACCACTATGCCACTGGGCATCTGTAGGATTAATACATCACTAAAATATCCTGTGTATCAGGAAATGAATTGTAATCAATCTGCGCTATATTAATAATGTAATATAGCGCAGATTGAGAACTAGGACAGATTTTTTTAATCCCATATCAAATTGAGAGCTGAATAAGTGCTTAATTTTTAGTGTTATATATGATTTATTTTAAGTTAGGTTGTTTCAGTTTTCTCTTGATCAGTAGATCTCTTAAACTTTGTTTTCTCTCAAATATAATCAAAAAGATAATTGCTGGTTGAATACTTCTGCTTTTTTTCTTCTTTAAATTTTCCTGTAGCCTAAACAATTTAACTTATAACGTTCATACTCTTAATATTTTCTGTCTCATTTGACCAGTCTATCTATTTTCTTTCTAGTATTTATGCTTTTTATTTATATCTTAGGAATGGTGATGGGTGATTTCATCTAGAAATCTTATTTGGTAAGATTATCATTCTTGAATCTGTGTGTTTCATAAAACCTTTTTGGTTTTGCATGAAATGAGATGTGTATGAATATGTCTCTAAGAATGGATCTTAGTAATGGGGAAATTAACAGGAACACAAATTCTTAAAATCCACAGTAAAATAAAGGGATGCTTTCCCTTTATTTTATTTTGGATTTCAAGAAGCTATGTGATCCTATTTGTGTTTTATCCAAGTTATGTGAAAGTTATTTTCATGCTTATATTTCATAAAATCAGCTATTTATATAAATTCCTTAAATAGCGCAAGCTATTGCTTAAAGTATGAAGAATGGTAAATTATTTTAAAATCTTTTCTTCAAGATATTTCATATGGGGCTTTTAAATATGCACTAATTTTAATTATAAATGGTTGCATAATTTTGTTATAATATGAAAATCAGTTTCGTGATATATCTCTCTTGAGATTCAGTGGTCAAAATGGAACTCCTTGTGAAGAAATTTCCTTGGTCTTATTCTAAATGCTTTTGAGTAATTCAATATCAGGGATATTAAATCAGGATTAGAGTCAGATGGCGTGTGTGATATTTTGTTGCGACTCAATATTACTATAAATTTTCTGGAGATAAGTTGCTGTTGTATATATGCTATAGTGATGAAAAATAAAGGGCTTAAAAATTAAAATTTGGTGTGCACTCTAAAACTGTTTGAACTGAACCAACAAAAACACAGAATGCATAAATGGCAATAACACTCTAATACACTGTACAAGTTTCTCTTCATTACATTTACGTGCCTAGAAGTATTTTATATACTGTTACTGGATATACACTTGGGCAACCTTGTCCAGAGGAATTGTAGTGCAATCATTGTTTGCTTCAGTTTGTGTTGTAAATTTCTTGAAGTTAGGGTGTGGTGTAAAAAATATTGGAGTAACACTTTTTTAAAAATTGTTTGATCTATTATTTCCTTAAGGGTACTATCCCTCTTGATTACACCACTGTGAAATGAAAGCCAAAATGATGAAAAATTGATTTTTATTTATTTTATTTCCCTGGAAATTATTTTTTAAGGTGTGTTAAAGTACATGCTCGCTTATGGGGCCAAATAGTCTTGACCCGCATTGAGTGATTGTGGTGAAAGTCATTGAAAATTTTTTTTTTTTTTCTCCAATGAGTATTTCAATCAGTATTAACTTCTCAAATCACATCTGAAATGAAATAATTGATTTAAAGTAATTGAAATTGCTCAAGTGTGACTTTCCTATACTTCTCTAACTCTGTTGAATTTGTTGGTTAGAAAAAATTAAATTTTCTAAATTATTTATTTTTCTTTACAGTGGAAAGCAATCTGTTTAAGAAGAGCCCAGAAGACAAGATTTTAAAGATTCTTAATTTTTGTCATTTATATATTTTGTGTTATCCATGCATATTTTAATTTGTATAAATTCAAAGTGTATAAATTTGTTAATTTTTACATTGTTTGGTTTTTGTTTTCACATTCTCTTTTTCTTGTGTTTTACAAGGTTACTCCCGAAAGTCAAAATTATCAATTTGGCCAATGAAGTAGTGGTAGTTAATAACTGAAATAAATTTTAAATGTTTACACAGATTCTTTGATTAATGCTTGTTTATGCGATTTAAATGTGTTTAAATATATGGCAGCGTTGATTCCCTCTGTCCTCAGTTGAGGTCATTCACAGTCGATTGATTCTTGCTGTCACAGATCAGAACTGAACCTTGCTGAACATTTTACTGTCCTGTATTCCTTTTCCATTTCAAGTACAGGTAACCCTCCTATAACATGGTAGATAGGTTCCTAGAAAATGCCTTGTTGTGTGAAACCGTGTTATATGAGACCCAGAGACAGTTCATAACAGGGGGTTACATTCCGAAAACTTATTAAAACGAAAAGAAACAAAAAAAAATATTTTCATTTAATACAACCTTAATTTAATAAATTTCTTCCTCATCACTGCTCAGTACAATCAATCGACAACGTTTTTTTTGATTGAATGATATCACCTTTACTTTCAGAACCTTTTTCTTCACTTAGATTTTTTGCATCTTCTATCCTCTTTAAAAAATCTGTTTTGGTTTATTTGCTGGTTCTTACTAGGTTACTGTAGATTCACGGTATGGAGATAGACAATTTTGCAGCTCCCTTTTGAATTTTTGGCTTTTTTCAGTGGAAGGGTTTGCATTCAAGAGTTTCAACTAAGCTTAGGCCTTCTTGTAATTTTATAGAGTTATACATGAATAAATTATAATTTGTTTATACATTTTCATGTAAAGCCACTATAGTTCATTATTCCTCCCCGTCATTATTTTAAGCTAATTTAATTTTTAAATGTATTAAACAAAAATCATGTTATCTAGTGATATAGAAGTATGGTGTTGTACAAAGGTTTTCCAAATTTATTTATTGTGTTAGAGCGAAACCGTTTTACAGGTTACAGTGTTATACTAGGGTTCCCGCAATTCATCCTATCATGTTAGAGCGAAACCGTGTTATAAGATGCCGTGCTGTAGGAGGGCGACCTGTATTCATTTTCATTTTATCTACTCTGGAAAAAGATAATTGTGTCTTATTTATTCTATCTTTTTAAGCACAAATCATGTGTTTGTATTGATCGGTCAAGACATTCACTAGACAGCAAAGCCATGCTATATTTATTATTCTAGGCCTAGTTCTGTGTTCAAAATCCTCTGAAAAATCCCTGAATTAAGGCATATTTTATCCAGATGCTCTCATGTAAAGTGGCAGAGGTTTTGAAGTGAAGGAATTTGCAATTGAGTAAATAACAATGAGTGCTTGTGGGCTATGTTGCTTGAACCAAAATAATTTAATGCAATGGGAAAATAGTTCAAATAAGCTGTTTTACTTTTATACTTTAAAAGTATATTCTTGTGCCAAATATCATCGGGGATGAGCAGCATATTTTTTTTAACTTATTGTTGCTGCTGTTGGTTTGTTTTCTGTCAGCTGCATTCATTAATTGAAATTCTTATGTTCTGTTCTTATGGCTTTAGGGCAGTCATTTATGTTGATTGAATTTACTGTTGCATTTCTGATGACTGGGGATTTCAGTTCAGATGTACCTCTCATCAGACAGGTGTGAAGCAGTGGTTCTGCTTGGATTGTAATGAATTCCTTTTTCTAAATATGCATAAATGCATATTAAAAAAATCTTAGCAGTATAGTTAACTATCAAAGAAATGGTAATACTTATTTGGATTCAAATTGCTGGTTTACTAATAGAAGTTCTTATAATTGTTTTCTAGATTATTTTGATGAAATGATTTATAAATAAGGATATTTCTTACATTAGCTACAGGTATGTGTCTCTAGAATACACAATTCATACAATTTTGTGCCTCCAAATTACTGTCCTGCAGGCTAGTTTTGTTTACATTGTGGTCCTGAACCTGTGATTGATCAATTTATTTAGACCAGAGGTTCCCGAGAGAAGTCTGCGGACCACTAAGCTAGAAATTGAAACATATGCAACCCCCCCTCCCCCCACACACTGACTTGAGGGGAGGGGGGGGGAACATTCAGTGGGTATGAAAATTATTTTGTATCATATTCTAATAATAAAATAATTATGTCAAAATTTTTAAGAAATTTGAATTCAACACCTGATAGTCATCGGATATATTCGGCCCATCTAGTTCAATGTTTTCAAATTCCCCATTTATTTGGCAACTTTTTTATATGTGGTACTGGACCACTCCCAAGGCTCTTGCGGACCACCGGTTGGGAACCACTAATTTAGACTGATGAGTGGTTTTTTTAGATTTTAAAAATCAGATTCAGCAATGGAGGGTATATTGACAAAAACATGTACAAAATTGGTAGTGGTTCTTGATTCAAATACCACTGCTTCTAGCATCTTGCTTGAGGAATTGAGCTTTCTTTTCTTCCTATTGAAAAGCTTGATCTTTTGGCATAGTATCCCAATGCTTAGGTTTTGACTGACAGTTTCTTTCACCATTAGAATTTTCATGCAGTCTTCTAAGAGTCTTCTTCATCATCATCTCTTTTTTCTTCTTTTTCTGGCTGGACGATGGCTGAATGGCTAAGGTGCTGACATTCACTACCAGAGTCTGTGGGTTTGAGTTTCATTCTTGGTATGGACATTTGTAGCCATTCAGAATTGGCTTTAAGTAGTAGTTCCTGATGTAATTAGCCCTTATGTAGCAGAAATTGACCATAGAGCTCCAAGTCAAACCATCTTAAGAGTTTTTTTAGGGAGGATTTTCTGAGTGGTCTCTGGTAAAGTTAGCTATTTTATTAAACTAATTATAAATCTCTGCTACACTTTTTATCTTATTTTCTTTCATTTTAAAACAACACAAGTAACTTGGGAGTCAAACTCACATTCTGTTTTTTCCTAATAGGTATGCTGACAATTACCCAACATAGCCATATTATGATTTTCTTTACCAAACCTCATAAGCATTACATGAAGTTTAATATGTATCCAAGTGAACAATTTTTTCCCCATTAATGTATACTTATACATCATTTTGAGCTGCATACAGAAATTTGAATGGGATTAGAAATAACTGTTAATTTAATTGTAATATTTATCAAGAAGGGTTGGGTGGTGGCAGGAATGTCTGCTTTGTTTCTTAGTCTTTGTTCTAAGTCTGTACAGTGAACCCTTGAATAATATGGTTAATTGGTTCCACATTATTCAAAACCGTGCAGTTTGAGACTTAAACTTCATATAAAAATGGACATTCCAAAAGTTAAAATGTTTTATGCATGGAGATTGCATAAAACATCATAATACCGATGTCAACTGTCTTAAGTAGGAAATTTCCCAAATTTATCAGTGTTTTTTTAAGGTTGTCACATTTTATTTGAGTTTCTGTGTAATTTGGGTACAGTGTTTTTCAAGGGTTGTCGCAATTTACTACTGCGATATTTAAGTTTCTGTGCAATTCAGTTACCGTTCGAGGGATTACTGTTTGAAATTATATACTGCTTGAAAATGGATTGATTATCTGAAAGACACACTGATCAGAATCACTGATGTAGCAAACTAAATACAGTCGCACCCCATTATAACGAACTTCAAGGGACCAAAGGTTTTAGCTTTATCCGGTGTTTCGCTATATCTGAAATTTTAAGAAAAATGCTAGAGTTCACAAAATGTATAACTCATTAGTTGTAATGTGTATTCAATAATGATGTATTAAAAAGTGATAAAATCTATTAAAAATGATCATTAATGAATTAAATCGACTAAAATTGATTACATTAAACTGACACAATATTAATTAAATTATGTACAATAGGAAAATGGCAGGACCAAAATTTTCGTTCGTTGTATACGGGGCTCGTCTGTACTGACCTTTCAGTGTATAGAATGTATTATCTGTTATTTGGAAAAAAAGAAGAAATATTGACACCAGGGTTGAATGGTGGAGGAAAAAAGTTTATTTCATGACATTCAAAAATACTCCATACTATTTCTTTTCAATGCTGAAATATTAGAACAAGTGACAGAAGCAAAGCAAAATTGAAGTAACTGTTCCCAAAATCAACTAGTGGAGTCCATCTTTTCTCCCCACTTTGTAAGAAAAATGTTTGACAATAGAGAAAGAAAAGCTATAGTTCAGAAGAAAGAATTTTCGGTATTGTCACCCTAAAAGAACTCATTTTCCCCACCTAGGTTTGCCAGAAGTCTGATGTCATTTGCAATTCATAAAAGATTTTTTCTTGCCCTTTTAAAATCTTATATTGTAATTTTTGACAAATATTTCAATTTTTTAAATGAATAGAAATAGGTTTATTGAGAATAACTTTGAAAACAAGTATTTAACGACCAACTATGAACTGGTTGAACCAAGTATAATCTCTGTATAAGTGTCTAATGCTCTTTTTTTCTTTTCTTTTTTTCTTTCTTTCTTTAATAATTTCATTAGGAGAATGTAGCTGCCACCTTTTGATTCTTTGGGGAAATTTTCATCTTTCTGCATTACAATTTGAATTCTAATTGTTAAATTGTGAAGTTTCATTTAGCAGAATATGGAAGTTCTGCTGCATCATTGACTGGACATCATTTTTGGTACTTTGTACAGAAATAAGGAAAAGTAGAGTGACTTGCTAATGCATACAAATTTAAGGCTATCCGTAGATGAAGACTGAGAGTCATATTTGTATATCATACTTAAATCAAAAAACGTATTTGCGTATAATTTTGGGGAACACTCTTTGATTGCTGCTTGTTTATGTGATTTAAATGCGTTATATATCTGCATCAGATATATGGCAACCCTGATTGCCTCCGTCCTCGATTGAGATCATTCATAGCCGATTAAATCTTCGCGTCGCAGATCAGAACTGAACTGTGTCGATCATTTTAATGACCCGTATACTTTTTCCATTTCAAATATTCATTTTCATTTTATGTAATCTAGAAAATTAGAAGAAAAGAACTTGATAAAAACGGAAGATATGTACGACTTAAATTATTATTTAAGTCAATATACTATAAATCGATTGCTGCTCTAAATGAGCCCCAAAAAATATTGAGACAATTTTTAAAAAAATCTTTAGAATATTGCTATTAATTAGAGTTTTTCTTTTTAAATTCTCTTTTATGGTTAAAATTTAATTCTAGATTCAAGGTAAAAAGGAATACGATTTATTCTGAATAAAGCGTTGTAAAAAAAGCGCAAAGAATTTGAATTCAGAGATATCATCTTGGGGCATATTTGAAGATTTGATCGAACTAAGACCGCTTGTTACATCTGATACCCTTGATTGTTTCCGCTGAACCGTAGATATTGACTTTCATTTGCCACATTTAGCCTTTCATTTTTTCCTTTTTTACTAACGAATGAGGAGGAGGTTCTGCTCATATTGTTTTCTTTCCCGGCATGCCATTGCTTTTTTCTTCTTTTTTTCCTATGAGAGTTTAACAGTACTTTTCCTCCAGCTAATGCCCTATTCGAATCATTTTAGTGACATGATAGCTTTTGATGAAAGGGTTGTTCTTTTCCTGTGATCTGATCGAAGACGGAGGAGTTAGGGCCTGTTCACATAGGAGTCTGGTACCGGAAGCGTTAAAGTATTGAAATATATTTAACCAATGACAAGCCTCCAAACGATTAGCAACGAAATTTTTAACGCCCATGATTGGTTTATTTCCGTCTTAGCGCCATCTTTCCTTTTACGCTTCCGCTACCGGACTCCTATGTGAACACGCCCTTAGTGGTGGCGAAAGACGAGCTAACTCATACCGAATCAAGCTTTTCATTGCCAGTCAATGAGATCCAGAGTGCCGTCGCTGCACTAAACCACGATTTTTATTGCACTTCTATGACTATTATAGGTCTGGTCGTACACGAGTTGTGTGAAACTAAGAAAAACGTCCGAACTAAGAGGGCGTCTTTGAGCTTAAAACGTTGGTGCGTGCAGCGATTTCGAAAGATATGCATTAAATAAATTAATGAATAACGTAATAAACACCTTGAGTTCGTGCAAAATATTTACATTGTTCAAGAAACCTCTCCACATAATAGAAAAGATATCACTGATTTGTACAAAATAGTATATACTGTACACTGTGTACAAAAGAAATAGGCCTCGGGCTCTCTTTTTGTTTAAACAAAGTGGCTCGTTACTGTACAAAACACTCACGCAGGATGAATGTATAAGCTGAGACAACTACGATGTCCACACACAGATCGTGTAATTTGCCTAAGAGAGTGGGGGTAATGAGTGATGGATGCGAGTGACAGTGATTCGCGCGAGATTTGATTCCTAGAAGAGTGAAAATGATCTAGTTTCTGCTGTGTGCATACGTTTAAACAGGTGGCGCCTTTACAAATTTGCTATTTTCTATGCTTTGGGAAGTTTGTGATTGCCTACCAAATAATGCAGAATTTTGTCTTCTCGCTGCAATTTTTATGATCTCTGATCTTTATGTTTCATATTTTCAAAAGTATTAGTTTATTATGATTATTTTTTTAAAACCCCTCTGAAGCCATTCTCAGTCCTTCTCTGGTAGTTAAGTCCGTAATGTACGAGGCATATTAAACACTTTTATATTCTGTACGCATATCCAGATTATAACCTTAGTGGTTATGTGTTAGTAAAACTGCAGTAGATAAAACTCTTCAGTCTAGATGTTTGAGCCTGTCTTTTAATCTTCAATTAAAGTTTCAATCAAACAGTCGTTCTCCACCGAACGAATTGGATGCCCGGATGCAAAGGCGAAGGAAATAACACCACAATCTATGGAGAGCTAGTATATTTAAAATGTGACCATATTTGGATAATTTTGAAAAGTAAGATTTTTTTGTCATTTCTCTCTCTCTCTATATATATATACAGTGGAATCTCGATCGATCGTTTTCGGATCCATCGTTTTTCCGTATGTGTCGTTCATTTTATCCAGTCCCAAAGATCATATTACTTTGTTATGTTTCCGCATCTATCGTTTTCCCGCATTTATCGTTCATTTCAATTGGTCCCTTGAAAAACGATAGATCGAGATTCCACTGTATATATATATATATACAGTCGAACCTCCATATATCGAACTTCCCCATATCGAAATTTTCTATATATCGAACTCTTAGCGAATCTCCATGTTCATTACATAGAAAAATTGTTTCTATATATCGAAAAATTCTCTATATATCGAAATTTTTTTCAAGACAAATTGGGAGATTTTATTCCACTTTAGAATAAAATCTCCCAATTTTTGGCATTTGAAACAATGCGTCGTGGACTTCAATTCGCGGAAAATGTCACTGATAAAGTTTTTAGTAGACTGAATAAATACGAACATTTCTTTGAACTTTCCGCAAAACTGGCTGTTCAGTAAGATATTCGTAGTTTTTTTTTTAAAGAATGTAACTGTAATCATTGTAACCACTGTCTGCATTATTGTTTTTTTTTAAAGATATGTAGTACTCAATAAATCTTTCATATTAATTCATTTTTTAGTTATTAACTTTCATTTTATGGGATTCGCATATAAATTAGAAATGGAGTTTCGTATACGAAAATAAGCTTTAATTTTTTTTTTAGGAGAATTATGATAAATATATCGAAATTTCTATATATCGAATTTTTTTCCGGTAATTTGCTACTTCGATATATGGAGGTTCGACTGTATATGTTTGTGTGTGTGTATCAATCAGTCATAAAGACATGATGGTTATAATATAGTTTTTTTTACAGAGGGAGAACCAGAATCTTATTTTTATAATAATAATAATAATAATAATAATAATAATAATAATAATAATAATAATAAAATAATAATAACACAGCTTGTCCTTTCTGGACCTTGAGCCAATAAATCTCAACCAGCTTGATTTTTAAATCAGGCTTACCGTTTTCAAAAGGGAAATTGGTTTGATGAAAAGTAACATTGCAATCACCTTTTTACATTCTATTTCGATTTTTTAACTCCAAAGGCGGAGGGGTTTGATCACTCAAAACTGCTGTGACTAGGACGATTCCCCACGTGTGTTGTTGCCTTTTAATTCTACTGAGATACCCCAAACCAATCTAAACCATAAAAAAGTGCCTCAAAAGTGCTCCAAAGGCCGTTGGCATTTTCTTTAGACAGAGGTTACAATACCGCCTTTTTTTTCTTTTTCTTTTGTGATGCATGTGTTCAACCTGAGTGAAAGTTATCTATTAGTTGATTGATATATTCGGGAATGACCGTGACACTTCTTCAGTGGGGCTTGTCGAGAATGCAAATGCAGCGAGAGTGTTCTGTTAAGTGAATAGATTATCGAATGAGGTTAAAAAGGCACCACACTGCTATGGAAACGAAAAATGGTGTAAGTTCTGAAATGTAAATTTCAATCGATGAATTTCACAGAATGAAGCTTAACCGATTTGGTCCATAAATTTGGTAGACCCAAATTAGCTACAAGTTTCGACTAATGTAATGTTTCTGATCTTGTGACGTAAATGACGCGAAGCTGTTTCCATCACTTTGTGGCTGACTCTTAACCCTGTCCACCTAAAGAAGAACCCTGATAATATTTTTGTAGCCATGGAAACGGAATGGTTGCTTTTCTGAAGATAGGTTGAATGATTAAATAGGTTGTCTTTCTTTGAAAGTTGGCGTAGAATAGTTAGCAGTAGATATTCTGGAAAAGTGACTTGAACATTTAATGGGAATATCCGCGCGAAGGCCTATCGCGCGCTTTAATGCTAACTTATGTTAAAGATTGGACGAAGCGAAATTTTAAAAGTTTGCGCCAAGATTTTGCATAATTGTCACTTAGCTGCAAAGAGTATACATATATAAATTTGGCAAGCAATCTAATCATGTACATTTGCAAGTAGTCTGTATGCATAAATAGAGACCATGACTTTTCTTTTTTCTCATTTAAGACAAAAGCGTTAACTCAAAAAAATATTTTCATGTTTTTTAGCTCTTTTATTTTTGAATTATCGCGTATATTTAACTCTAAAATGTACAAGAAGAAAGTATTAAAAATTAAAGACAGTACTGAAGTTTTCTATTTTTTTTTAAACATTGAATTTAGAGTGTTTACTGGTGAAAATCAGAAATTTAATTTTTACCAAATGATTTTTACGCAGTATCACTGAGACAAAATTTTTCTAAATATCTCTGTCAGCAAATACAGAGTTCATTTTTTTTCCTCTTTTTGTTTAGATTAAGAGTTCATGATTCTTGTTCTGAGCAGAAGTTAAGTTTTAGCTATTTGACCATATAATGTATGAGGAACTTGATATTCCTCAACATCTTTCACCAAGATAGCCAAGATAGCCATTAAGTTCATATTCAATCTTTCTACGTGGGTTACAATATCTGTCTCTCGTTGCACAAAACAACGATGATGACCTAACCTCACAGTCGCATGAAAATTGATGTGTGTATTTTAAACGCATTAAAAAAAATGCCACATTTTGTTTTAACTTTTTAGATGATTTTACAAAAGCTTGTTATTTGTAAACTTCAACTTTATTTTAAGAGTGCATTGTTTCGTTTCCATGGTTGAGGTAAAAAAATTAACGTGATTCTTGAGACTGAAATATATTCAGTTCCTGTACATGCGGTGAAAACAATAGCAGTCAGAAAAACATCTTGTCAGTTATTTTTTAGCGAAAAGCCAAATTCCTCGTTTCTCTTGGATTACGAGCGCACTTTCCTGCAAGCACATCGCTTTCAGGACAGAAGCACTGTTAAGCCCCCATTATATACGATCGCTTGCCTGAACTTCTCAACGATCCCGTATACTTGTTTGTATGGCAGAAAAATTGTCTAGTACTGTTGAGAAATTTTAAAAATGATTCGCTTGAATGAGTAGGAAAACGGGCGACTTTTTCCTCTGGGTTCTCTACTGTCATTAATTACATCCTGTCTTTCTAGCAAACGTTGCCGGCCATTTTATGAGTTTCAAGAGTGAATAAATAACTTACATTGCTAAACAATTTAAGAACTCTAATTGGTAAACTTTAGAAAAAAAGTTATAATTTTCCCCTTCATCGTACAAATTTAAGTCCTTTTTACGGTTAACAAACGAAAATTTCAGTAAAGGTGTGACAAAATTAAAGCTTTCAATATTATAGTCTTGAAAATATTTCTTTACAGCTTTCTAAACGATTGAGGGAATTGTGTAGAAACTTTATAGCAAATAAATAACAAAATTGTCCGAAACTTTCCTACTTGCCTTCAAGGTTGGCTCAATTGATTAAAATTCGATTAATGCGCAAAAAAGGACTCTGACATTCAACGCCAGCTCTCTCCCCTTTGACTGGTATAGAAGGGCCCATTGGACCTACATAATTGTTCCGTCCTATCGGAAGAGGCTATTTGTATGATAAGATGAAATAAAAATGATCGAATGGATAAAGTCGCCACCATTGTAAGTTGTTTAATTGGTAACAGGAGCGGGCTGTGCTGATATTCACGATGTGGTGTTCCAAAACAGCCTTTTTAGGATTCAGTCGGAAATTTTGACCAAGATGAGTGGTTTTAGCAATGAGTTTTAACCCTGGGGATCGAGAGGCTACGACATTTGTGATTTTATTGGTAACGGGTCGTTTTTTTTGGCACACTGCTCGGACTTAAAGCACTAAGACCTGTTCGCAAAGCACACCAAAAAAAAAAAAATGACTCGACCAGTGCTTTTGAGCCCTGTGAATAAATGCTTAACGGCGCAAGAAATGCACCGTAAACATGTCGCAGCTGTATTTTTGAGTCGGCTGAATGATAATGAGTCCGCTCCTGATGTCTAATGCTTGCTAATTCGGCGTGGTCCAATGAATACGATACGAGATTCCTTAGATCAACTGCACACACATAATTTCGAGGCCCAGGTGACTGCTAAATTTCCTGTAATGCACTGACCACAAATAATCTCGAACCTAACTGCGTCCCATTTGGTGTGAGACAGAGTAAGTAAAACGGTCCACCTAAAATGTCGGATGCTGCACGTTCCAAGTCCACAACGTACCGTCCGACCACTTGTTGCTGCTGCTCACCGACTTCATCGATCGGTCGTCACGAGAGCGTAGAGGGGAGGTCACACTATCGTGCCCCTTCCGAGCTCAGTGGGGGGTGTTATTTCGACGTCGATAGAGAGTCTTTTCGGGTGTTGAGGGGGTACATTGTTCTCGGCCGTGGGGGACAGCGTTGTATCCTCTTGGGAGGTGCTCCTCTGTGACGGCGAGGGCTGCTTCCTCGGTTTACCCGTCCGGACTGAGCCCTTCTTCATGAAGATCTTGAGACTGGATATTGGGCTGGGGCGAATTAGGAATCTATGGAATGGGTGAAGAAAAGACACGAGATGAACGTATTAGGAGAAGCATAACAAATGCAGTACACATGCATTTTAAAATCGCAGTCATTTATTTAGTTAGATCTCTATTTCTTCCAACAGATAAAAAAAAATATAAGATATGCAGAAGTAGAAAATATCCCTTCAGTAGTTTGGGTGCTTATCAACTTATTTTCTAAAACGATGAGGTTGGTTTTAAAAGTTTTAAACGTACAAATTAATTGCATACATTAACCATTGTATTTAATTTGAATATTTTATTCTGCATTATTATGTCTATAAAAATATCCGTTGCGATTTTTTTATAAATATATTTTTTTGGCATTCATTGCGTACATTGACCGTTGTATTTAATTTGAATGTACTCTGTAGCGAAGCACGGGCATTCATCTAGTTATTAATAATAATGAATATTGAGAATTATCACCTATTTAATTACTTCTTTTCCTTGTCTTATATAACTCTAGCTTCGAATGCATGAAGTAAATTGCGTTAATAACTTTGAAAAACTAGCGATGTGCTTTTACCTATCAAAACAAGCTTTTAAAGGATAAGGGAAAAGAGAAACAACTTTTTAGGTCATCTAAGGGTTTCTACTCATAAGCCCTTAAATTAAAAATAGTTCCAATTGCATCATCATGCACCCTTTGTTAGAGTACAGAGGTTCTAGGAAAAAGAAGTTTTGATACTTCTAAACAGAAGGAGAAGTAATTTTTCTTTTAATATATATGTATATGTGGGACAGGATAGACGTGGGGTGATTTAAATAACAACTATTATCATCTATACTAACATTTAATGAATACTTAGTTACAAAATTATTTACAAAATTACGTCGTTAATTAATAACATAATAGGCTAATGAACACTATACAGAAGCCGTCTACTGCTATCAGACAAACGCGTCATAGTTTGTCTCCGTCCATCTGCTGACTGCCTGCGATTGCCTCATCTCTTTTTCTTACATTCGGCTAGAGCGGCGCAAACAGATAATAGTGTCATTTTCTGGCGAATACAGGTACTACAGTCCGATGTAGGCTCAGGAACCCATATATATATATATATCGACCAGCGTCACCGTAAAAGCTAAAGATAATGTGACTATTATTTTTTAAAATTAGAATTAAAAAAAAAAAATCTTGTGTGTGTGTGGAGGGGGGTGGGGAATGTTTGAGTATTTTAAAATAAGCTCCGACAGAAGCATACGGATCAAATTCAAATCTATGACATGAGATTTATTCCTATTTATAGCATTTTTTCAGAAATTTTCTGAAAATAATGTTAAAATATGAATTAAAAACTTGCGAGTAACCGTTAAACTTGTAAATATTCTTTTAACGAGAGAAATATAAATATTGGTATTGAGAAAAAGGAAAAATACATGGACTTTTACGTCACAGTTCTTATGTTTTAATCGTGATCTTTCTATCAGAATGTAACATCGAGGTTCGTTACCTCTCAGTATTACATACAAACAGGAATATAAAGACGTGAAAAATATACTCACATCACATCCCCAACCTCGAGCTTTAAGTCACAACTGGGATTTATAATCACGTAGGAAAGGCCACTGCGTTTCTCCGATACATCATCTGTGCAGAGAGAGAGAGAGAGATAAATTACTGTAATAGGTTGAGACACTTTTAAACGGTGTACGGAGAATAAATATTACGGGCCGCAAACGTTGGGTATGTTCTGCAATTGGAAATCTAGAATATTCAAAGGGAAAATGAAACTACAAAATCGTTAGCACATATCAGTCATATTCCTGAAGGGAGGAAAATAATAGGGAGGTATCTTTCCTTCATCCGAGCACATATATTAACTCTCTTGCGCTACTATGGAACCAACCATTATGGTCATTACCATACAGTGCGAAAACGCTTACAGAAATGCTGAAATTCATATGTATACTCGTATATATATGTATTTACACTATCTACCAATAAGTATTTGGACACCCATGCAAATGACGATATCTGCGGTCCCGATATACGTCACGCCATCCGCCGTTAAATTTCGTGTAGGATACAGCATTGGCATTAGTCGCATGCAAGATGCCACGAAGTGCAGAGTTATCTGATTTCGAGAAAGGTGTAATTGTCGGGTATCACAGAAATGGCCGTCCTTAAGGGACATATCTAGCGAGCTGAATTACCCAAAATCGACAGTGGCCTATATGATTAGGAAGTGGAAGGTGAGCGGGGATTGTCGGAATGTGACCCGAGTCGGCAGACCCACGAAACTGGGAGATAGAGACCGACGGTTGCTGTCCAGAGAAATTCGGAAGAATCGCACCCAACTGAGGGCCCACATACTTGAGGAGTTTCAACAGGTATCCGGAAGGGTTGTTTCGATGAATACCATCCGTAAGGAAGCACATCTGCTTGGTTTTCATGGTCTTGCTGCATTTGATCACAAAGTCTAACCGCGCTGTTCGGTTAATGTGATGCAAAGCACGTCGAAAGTGGAATGTAGATCAATGGGAACGGGTACTCTGGAGCGACGAATCAAGGTTCACCCTCTACCGTTCGGATGGCAGCGTCTGGGTCTGGCGTCTGCCTGGAGAATGCCTCCTGCCAGAATTCATTGTGCCCACAGTAAAGTTCGGAGGTGGTGAAATTATGGTCTGGGGGTGTTTCTCCTGGTATGGACTGGGACCCTTGGTCCCAATTCATGGTAAGCTCAACGCCGACGCCTACTGCACTATTTTGGATGACAGTGTGCTTCCGACGTTATGGCAGTTTTGCGGGTTGGACCCATGTTACTTCCAGGACGACAACGCCAGCTGTCATGTTGCGAGGTCCACCATGGATTGGTATGGTGACAATGGGGTGAACCGAATGGACTGGCCTGCCCACACCTCAGACCTGAACATTACCAAGAACCTCTGGGACGAGTTGGATCGCCAAATTAAAGGGTGCAATAACCGTCCAAAATAGGTGAAAAAAAACTTACATGTCTTCTCCAAGCCGAGTGGAAGAAAATACCACTAGCCGTCAAACAAGGACTCGTGGAAAGCGTGCCCCGGAGGGTTGAGGCTGTAATTGCCTCTCGTGGAGGCTCTACCAACTATTGAATATGAATGCATTTTGTTTTTCTTTTCTATCACAGGTGTCCAAATACTTACTGGTATATTATATATATATATATATATATATATATATATATATATATATATATATATATATATATATATATATATATATATATATTGATGACGGGTGTAGTTTAAAAAAATAGTAAATTTATTTGCCTGTTGAGTTTAAGGCTTTACTGTTATACTTTATGCAATGCAAAACTGCACGAAACATTAGTTACGACACAAGTATACAATATTTTAATCTAAGAATGGACTTTTTATGGCATGATACGATGCTTTTGTAGCCTTATTAAGGAAAAACCATGATTCTTTTACATATAAACTGGTGGAGTGAAAGGAAGCTCACCGTAGTCTTCTGTAGGTAGTCTGAGGTCCATCATCCTGTTCTTGACCAGGTTACTTATTTCTTGACGCTCGAATTCTGATGTAACCCTATTACGCTCGCTGTCCGCCAGCACTAGAGAAATCTGTTGAAAAGGGAAAACACAAAAGGATGCATATTTTTCTTGCTCAAAAAACAAACATGTCGGGAATCCGGCAAAAGATTCCATTGAAAAATTTAAAAAGAGTGAAATTGCGCAGGAGCGCTCTATAGAAATGAAGCCAAAAATATTTATAAAAACTACTTAATTTAACTAGAAATACGTGAAGAATACTAAGGTATGTGCGTGGAGGTGAGGTAAAAAAAAAGTCACTGAAACATTGTTAAACTTGAAACGGTTTAATTATCCGTTCATAAAAATAACAAAGTAGCAAAATATAAAACAGTTACGTGAGTCCTGCTTAGAATAGAACATCGCAGGATTAGAAATACGGTTGGCGTTTCCTCGGTCGGGACAGGCGCGGCATCTTCATTCCTCCATTGGCGGCGAGTTAGGGCATCGGCAGGGAACGGCACTTGAACAGGAGCGGCAGGCGGAATCAGATTGATGAAAGTCTTGTAAAAGCTTCCTTATATTCACGGCGGCTGGCGCGAACGTCCAATAACAGATCGGGCGAAGTACGCATGTACTTACGATATTTGCATGTACGATATTTGCGTACATTTACATTTTACACAAAATTTAAATACTGATGCAATGCGATACAATTTTAATCTCATACGATTTGTATGACGCGTTACATGTTAAATTCCGTTATGGAAGGCAAATATTTTTAAAGTTAAAATAATAAGATTGTAAAGGAAAATGAAAGGGTGAATGAATCGTGACAACGATTCACATAGGCGTTTAACCGATAAGAATTGTTTACAGTATGGCGCGGTGCCGGAAAGCTTTAAGAACGTGGGTGAACAGGTGAGGAAATTAAAAAATTTTTTAAATATTCCTAACAAGTGGCCCCCTTCAACCACTGGGTTTAAAGTAGAGTAAAAGGTTAACATAAAATATACAAGACATTTAGTCTAACAATACAATATACACAAGTATTTAAATTTTACAATTTGAAAATTTTGAAGAATCCAGATAACCATATAGATAAGGGAGATATAAATTAAATTTTCCCTATTGGAATCGCTGGTTACCATGGCTTAATATCTTAAGACCTGGATTTTAAATTTTAAATTAAATAATGGTTAAATAAAAAATTTCTTATTAAATAAGTTAACCCTCTCTAAAACTTGAGGTTTAGTAAAATTGTCAGCAGGATTTGCCTTAGTTTTTATATATTTAATTTCAAAGGTTTTATCCAAGACCAAGTTTCTTAAAAAATGAAACTTTACATCAATGTACTTAGTCCGGACATTTTCGATCGCTGACTTCGAAAAGTTTATTGCGGCTTCATTGTCGCAATATAATGTAAAATTTTCGAACTTAGTATCAATTAAATTAAATTTATTAAACTCTAATAAAATGTTTTTAAACCATACCAGCTCCTTTGCAGCTTCAGTCAACGTCACGTACTCAGCTTCCATCGTTGAAAGAGTGACGCTTTTATGCTTGAAGGTTCGCCAAAATAGTGGTGATTCATCAACTAAAAGGAGTATTCCACCTACCGACACCCGGTCGTCTCGATTCGAGGCAAAGTCCGAGTCACTGAAGCAGTGAATGTCCGGT
The DNA here is from genome assembly GCA_907164885.2 of Dolomedes plantarius. Classification (NCBI taxonomy): domain Eukaryota; kingdom Metazoa; phylum Arthropoda; class Arachnida; order Araneae; family Dolomedidae; genus Dolomedes; species Dolomedes plantarius. The sequence continues at coordinate 60,393,931 of OU015495.1, read as the reverse complement.
GTTTCCACTCTTGATAAGTTCAGCTTGAGATGTCGTGTGTCGTAAACGTAACCTAATAACCTTAGTAGTAAGTGCCAGTGATATTGTCCAGGATTTTCTTGAAATTGTGAAAAATTATTCACGGCATAGGCGATATCCGGACGTGTCTTCAAAGCAATATAAGAGAGGCATCCTATTAGGCTCCGATATGGACATTTACGCATTTAGTCGATTTCCTGTTCAGTGGTAGGTCGTTGATTGCGTGAGAGTATCGTTCCCTTTGAGATTGGTAAGGAGCTGTGAGGAATTTTAAAATGTTTAAACGTGTCATAAACCTTTTCAATGAAGTCAGTTTGGTTGATAGATAGGTGGTCTTTTTCCTGTATAAAATTTATACCTAATAACCTTTTGGTTTTTCCTAGGATTTTAATATCAAATTTAGATTTTAGCAATTTTATACCATTATCTATATCCGCACTGGATTTTCCAAAAAGTACCATATCATCAACATACAATATCAAAAGAATACTATTTGAAAATACATAAAGGCAGTTACACCATTCGAATTTAACAAAGTTCAATTCTAAAAGAGTTTTATTAATTTCAAAGAACCATTCTCGGCCTGATTGGTGTAAGCCATAAAGTGCTTTCTTAAGCTTACAAACAAAGTTTGGTTTAATATCTACTCCCTCGGGAGGTTTCATATAAATATCATAACTCAAATCTGCATAAAGGTAAGCATTTTTCACGTCAAGTTGACAATTGAGCCATTTACAAGTTTGAACAAGAACAGAAAAGAAAAACCGTAAAATCGAAAAATTAACTACGGGCTGAAAACTTCATCGTAAGTTTCGCCTTTACGTTGCTTATAACCTTGAGCAACAAGTCTGGCTTTAAACCTTACGACATCAGAGTTTTCGTTAGCTTTTAGGGTAAAAACCCAACGGCTACCGATTACATTAACATTATTAGGTTTTGGGACAAGATCCCATACTTTTCGTTCATTAATAATAGAGAGTTCGTCTTTAATAGCTCTTAGCCAATGTTCACTTTGAGGTGAAAAAATAGCTTCCTCATAAGAATTAGGTACATTCAAAGTCTGTAATTGTCAAAAGTCTTTAACATCGTTACCTACAACATTTATATTTGAGGTTTCTAAATTGCCTGGTACAACACCTGTATAAGTATTTTTACCACTAAAATCAAAGAATATAGGATCAAATTTAAGATTCTTAGATTCACAAAATTCTTTAGCTTTTACAGATGAGTTAAGTGTAACGTCTGATCCCTGAAGATCATAATAAACGTCTACCCTCGATCGGTCTTTACGTAAAACAGCGCGTCTATTCCAAGTCATATCGCCGCTTGTACTTGGTTGTATCGCGACGGTTTGGGTAGGTTCTTTTTCAACAGGTTCTGTTTGATGTTCCTCAATTGATTCGTCATCTGAGCTTAAATTTTGGTCATTGCGGTAAGTAAAAACGTGGGAAGGGTCCAGTTCGCTTCCAGATTTAGTAAAGCTTTTAGTTGGTTCGCCGAACCTAACATCACTGGTTTCCACTATTTTATTCTCGGCAGGAATCCACACTCTATAACCACGTGTTAACATGGCATATCCTACCATTATCCCTTTCTTTGCTCGCATATCTAGTTTGGTACGGAGCTGCTTGGGTACAACAACAAAAGCATTAGAACCAAAAATTTGTAAATGTTTGACTGATGGCGTTTGGCCCCCGTAAAGCTCAAAAGGGGTTTTCTCTTGGTGAGAATGGCACACACGGTTCCAAACATATGTAAAACATAGAACGGCTTCTGACCAGAAACTATCATTTAGTGAACTGTCCTCTAGCATGACCTTTATAGCATCTACCGCCGTTAGATTGAATCGTTCCGCCACACCATTTTGCTGAGGCGTGTAAACGTTGCTGCGTTCTGCTCGAATGCCCTGATTTTCTAAAAAGTTTTTAAATTTTTCATGCACAAACTCTAAGCCGTTGTCCGTTCGGACATTAATAATTTTCCTATTTAAAAATCGTTCCGCCCGTTTTTGGAATTTAGTAAAATATTCAAACACTTGGGTTTTATCTTTTAGAGGGTAAACTGTTGTCTTCTTAGAGTGGTCATCCACAAAAGTTAAGAAATAACGATGTCCGTGAAAGGATTTAACTGGAAAAGGGCCGCATAAATCAGAATGAATCAGCTGTAAAGGAAACTGAGACCTTGGACCGCCTATACTTTTATGAGGTTGGCGTTTAGCTTTAGCGATTTGACACTTGTCGCAATTAAATTTGAAATGTTTAAAATACGGCAGACCTCTTACCGATTTGTTTCTGCTAGTGTTGATTAGAAATTTAGAATTAATATGGCAAAATTTTCGATGCCAAACTTTAAAATTTGTTAGATTCACATCGTTTGCGTTGGCTGAAATTTCGGATTTTATGCGCTTCACTTTCGGAAAGCATTTATATAAACCATTTAATTTCTTAGCAACAAACAATCGTTCACCCGATTGAGAGTAGACATTTATCTTACTTTTACCACCAACAAACTTTGCCTTAGCGTCATCAAATTTAGATCCCGCGATTAAGTTTCTGTTTATACTGGGTGAATACATAACATTAAGTAATGTCACCTCTTGAGACTGATCAGGATCATCATGAAAAGTTAATTTGACATTGCCAACTCCTTCAATGGGGTAAGTAGCGTCACCCACAGCCACGCTCATTTCCTTATTGTGAACTGGTTTAAAAGTATTAAAAAGTGACTTGTCACCTGAAAAGTGAGCTGTAGCAGCTGTGTCAAAAATCCAAGCATTTGGATCCGCTACGGTATTTAAATTTGTTTCTATTCCTAAACTCATCTCAACATTCGCCGCAAAATCTTTATCTTTACTTTTAATTTTACTTCTACACACTGTGGCATTGTGATTTCCTTTCCCGCATTTTGTGCATTTTTCAACTTTAGCTTTATTCTTTTTAGAATTTTGTTTTTTTATTAAACTTTACACTATAAATACTAGAATTTTGCGTTTCGAGATCAGAGCAACTCTGCTTAATTCTCGATTCTTCGCACAGTAATTCTTTTAAAACATCGTCGTATTTAAAGTCCTTATCTTCCCATCGATAGATAGTTTGTATGATTCCAGCAAATTCAACAGGTAAAAACCGAATAAGTTGAAAAGATTGGAACACCTCATCGAGGTCGTAACCTGCATCTTTCACTTGTATGATGATTTTCCTCAATCTAGCAGCATACATGCCTACAGACTCACCGTCTGGCCGGGTATTAAAAAACGTGTCTAAAAGACCAATTAACCGAGCCCTAGATTTTGGTTGAAAGAAATCTCTTAAAGTTTCCCAGGCTACGCGAGGATCTTCAGTTTCAGATATTAAATTTCTTAATTCTTTACTAGTATTCAGATAAATTGTAGAATAACCGCGTTGTACGCGAACTCTAAAATCTTTCTGTTCCTTCGCAGAAGCGGTAGCTGCGGGTGGCTCTTCTATCCCTTTAACAATTGACCATGCATCACGGTCAAGCAGTATAGCCTTTAAATCTTCTGACCATGAGACATAGTTGTCTCTGGTTAAAGGTTCAATCGTTACTCTTTGATCATAGTCACACATCATGAATTTATACAATATTACATACAAAGACAAATATAGGAAAGTTAAATATTTTCTTGGCACCCCACTAAAACATACTCAAACTCCAGCACATACAATGAAATTTTTAAATACACACAATAAAATTTTTCACACTAAATTGGGATTTAAACAAATTGGGAATTGGCTTCTTAAATTTTTATAGAGATTAATTTTTTTCCTGACGGCCCATAACCCGTGTCGGGAATCCGGCAAAAGATTCCATTGAAAAATTTAAAAAGAGTGAAATTGCGCAGGAGCGCTCTATAGAAATGAAGCCAAAAATATTTATAAAAACTACTTAATTTAACTAGAAATACGTGAAGAATACTAAGGTATGTGCGTGGAGGTGAGGTAAAAAAAAAGTCACTGAAACATTGTTAAACTTGAAACGGTTTAATTATCCGTTCATAAAAATAACAAAGTAGCAAAATATAAAACAGTTACGTGAGTCCTGCTTAGAATAGAACATCGCAGGATTAGAAATACGGTTGGCGTTTCCTCGGTCGGGACAGGCGCGGCATCTTCATTCCTCCATTGGCGGCGAGTTAGGGCATCGGCAGGGAACGGCACTTGAACAGGAGCGGCAGGCGGAATCAGATTGATGAAAGTCTTGTAAAAGCTTCCTTATATTCACGGCGGCTGGCGCGAACGTCCAATAACAGATCGGGCGAAGTACGCATGTACTTACGATATTTGCATGTACGATATTTGCATGTACGATATTTGCGTACATTTACATTTTACACAAAATTTAAATACTGATGCAATGCGATACAATTTTAATCTCATACGATTTGTATGACGCGTTACATGTTAAATTCCGTTATGGAAGGCAAATATTTTTAAAGTTAAAATAATAAGATTGTAAAGGAAAATGAAAGGGTGAATGAATCGTGACAACGATTCACATAGGCGTTTAACCGATAAGAATTGTTTACAGTATGGCGCGGTGCCGGAAAGCTTTAAGAACGTGGGTGAACAGGTGAGGAAATTAAAAAATTTTTTAAATATTCCTAACAAAACAAACAAACACACGTTGACAAGTAATGAAATTATCTTACCCCTGTTGGAGTATTAGGATATGACCCTCTTAATGCATATACTAATATCTATTCAGTGTCATTTACCAGAAGAGATGAATACTTTCATTGCAAGGATTTCTAACTGAAAATGACATCATACAATGTCTGTAGATGGTTGTTTGGTTGATTGAAAACACTATGGTCAACTTTTACTATACGAGGACTATTTACACTGGTACCTACAGGTTAAAGCCAATTCCGAGCGACTACAAACTCTCATGCCAGCAATGGGCCTGTTCACATAGGAGTCCGTTGCGGAGCGTTAAAGTATTGAAATATATTTAACCAATGACAAACGTCCAAACGATTAGCAATGAAATCTTTAACGCCTATGATTGGTTTATTTTTGTCTCAACGTCATCTTTCCCTTAACGCTACGCAACGGACTCCTATGTGAACAGGCCCATAGGTCTTTGCAAACAAAAACTGTGCTACCAAGTGCCAGCGTCCTACCCATTTTTCCCTCGTCGTAATGTCCGTAGAAAACTTTTATTGATTCAAATTTCATTACAGATCTTGATATAATATTACATGATGAGCGTTCCTTATCTGATTGTACAGTGGCATGCCCGGTAGAATTGTATGCTGACTAGTTTGTTCCGAAATCAATAACTTTGGTTTCTTTCAGTTAAACACTCCATCTCAATCTGAAGTTTTATAATTTAATGCATACTGCTTGCTGTCGTAAGAAGCAGGCAGTTTTTTGTTGATGTTTTCTCAGCAAATTTGTCGTGAACAATGATTTTTCAAAGTTTTCAAGAGATATAACGTTAGACTTTTATTTATACGTCAATTAGTTACAGTTTTTTTAATAGTTTTCAAAGAAGCCTTAAATATTTTTTGCCAAGCCAAAATTAATTTTAAAATTAACTCGAAGAACAAATGATCATCAAACCATTAGCTAAACCAAAACTTTGAAATGCAATGGCTTATAAAAAGTTGCTGTTAAAAGTAATTTACTCAAGTTAACAGTGTCTTCTTCTTTGATTAGTTTTGTAAAAACTGGAATATTATTAATTGTGTTAAAGGTTAGTTCTTGCATGAAACTAAATGTAAACACAACACGTGGCCCTTTAAAAATGGCAGATCGGACATTTAAATGCTTTCGAGCAGTTATAAAATGCTTAATTAGTAGCTATTCTAATTGTCCCCGAGACCTGAAATTTTGTACACAGGTTCTTAAATGTGTGTATTATCATTTTCTGAAGAAATAATAATAAAAAATGATTTTTTGACGAATTTTCGGGAAAATGGGGTTCGAGTCTCCCTTAAATGATATTCGGAATGCTTCAAAGAAAGGAAGAAAGAAACTGTTTTCTTTGGATAATTGACATTCTACTGAGCCCACATTCAGTATCACAATCTGAAAATAAAAATCAGTCGTTCAGCAATCGTTAATAAAGTCATATATGTTAGCCCTACTTTAGGCTGTTTTTTTATTCACCAATAAAATTCTAAGTGTTCGAGGAGAACCTTATAAGAATACGGGTTTTAATTTATAAAAATTATGCCCTTTATGCTATTATCTGTAAAATATGAAATAAGGAGAGGTAGTTTTCCTAGTTTCGGGTTGGCAACTCTTATCATGTGTCAAGTATATCTGCGTTTGACTGCCAATCAACGAACGAATCATCACATAAATGTGATTCAAGAGGATGACTCCCTCCTCTTGAATCACATTTATGTGACCCTATCATGTGACCTATATGTGACCTATAACACCCTATCATGATACACTAGGTAAAATTAAATCTTCATTTTGAAATAATATATGCTGATTATTTTAAAAGATTTCATAATCCAGATTGTTAGATGATATTTTTCTTTTCGAATTTATGGGTCAACAAATTATCTGATTATCAGGAAAACTTATTTACAGGGATTTAGTCGTCCGTACAATCATGTGTGTCAAAATTCGTATCTCGTATCTTTAACATAGGGGCTTACCGTGCTTACATAAATACCTGTTTCCGGTTTGACTCCGTGGACAATAACAGGCTTCGGAAGTAGACACTACTTTTGATTTTTGTGATGCATTTCATTATATTTCGAATTACAAAAGTTCTGAAAACCATATCGTCACAGATTTTAGTCATAGCTTTCGATGGGTAGTTAGCACATAGATTTTTCTAGATACGAGCCGAAACAGAACCTGTGTTGATTGCATGATTTTCATTGAGCATTCTTGTCCCTATAAATATTTTAGAGCCCCAACATTTTCCTGACCTAAAAAATCGCTTTAGAAGTCTGTCAGAATAATTCAAATGCTCACTCTCCAATAAATGTGAGTAAAAAAGGGCTTTGACAAAGGACACGCGATATTTGAAATTGACCGTGAGACCTCATTTCTTTTCTCTGAAATTCAACAGGGATGTATGTTTCTTACCGTACTGGCCTCTGCAGGTCCGGCCACTTGTGTCCGGTAGATGCCAATAGGGATCTCACATGTTGAGGAACACAACTTCTGGTAGAGACGTCCGTAGGTGCGTATCCAAGCGTCTTCCTTCGTGATACGCATCTGCAGAAATCATGTAATGGCATTATATTTTATAGATTAATTATCAGAATGCATATAATCGCTACTATCTGCTTGCAATCTAGTGGAACCGTATTAATCTTACTTCACAGTTAGACTGACATCGTGGCAGCGATATGTGTTATTATTATTATTACTATTATTATTTTTAATTTCCAATGGCAGAGACTTAACAAGTAACACACAGAAAAGAAACCAGAAATGCAAATAAAACAAAGTCATTGTTTCATTCAGCCTCTTGGCTCCCAATTGCGCATCGATAGGGAAGTCCCACGAAAAGCTCCGCATTGAAGAATGTAGGAACAATCCATAATAAAGTCACCTCCGCAAAGTGAGCAAAAAGGGGTAGGCAACACACCAATACGAAAAAGATGTGCTGCCAGACAGTCGTGACCAGTAAGCAGTCGGAACAATGCCACAGCCTCAAACCGGGGTCCAACAGGGATGACCCATGGTTTCAGGAATCCCCCAGTTCCAGGCAGCAACACGCTGACTAACATCTTCGAGGAATTTTGATCTTAATGCATTTCTCACAAGGTGTTTAAGCGTTGAAAAGGGGGTTCCTTCATTTATAATTTGCAGTAAACCTGCACGTCTCTTCGCTAATAAGTCTGCCTGGTCATTTACATGGATGGTCCTGGAATCCACTGCAACACAACAATTTTTCCCATCTGTTCTAGGCTATAGATAAGAGTTTGGCGTTTTGCTATTTCAGCAGAAGTTGGATTTTCAAATGAATCAATAGACCGTAGAGTCAGATAGGATTACAGCTTTATCAGTATGTGTAATTATAAGATTTCACAACAGAGATTTATTGAATACTAGCGTCAGAAGCTTAAAGACCTGAGATAATAAAATTTAAAAATACTCACGGATGATAAGTATCCAGATCCGGGGGCTTGGTCAATTCCCAGCAGGAGGCGGACGAACGTGATCATGTACTCTTTCACGAAAGCCTGAAGGGAAAAAGAGAGAGGAATTAAACCATCCGAAGAACAAGAGAGTAAGAATACTTTATCATGTACGAAAATTAAAAAAAAGCACTTTAAATTGTATGAGTCAATTAAACCAAATGAAGTGGGTTGTTTTGCCTACCGATGCAATTTTACAACCATACTATGCATGGCTGTAAAATTGCATATTAAGACCCTGAATTTCTTTTATATTTGAAACGTGCAGAAGAACAAATAAGTGGATCCTTATATTATTAGTTAGCCTATTAAAAACAGTTTTTTTTGAGGAAAAGAATTAAAGGAAAACGTTGCAAATATACTGGACCAAAAAATATCAGGTTTCCCTATTATTTTTTCAGAAAAAAGGTATTGTTTGTTTCAAAAAGAGGTCTAAAGGCTGAAGTTTCATACTTTTCATACTAGATCGCTAGGATCGTAGCGAAAAAGTCCTTGTCACGCTCTTAAAATATGTCACACACATACAGTCTAGATCAAAATTGACAAGTTCGCATGAACAAGTCATTATGAAATGCATCTCTATGAAAATAAATCATTCGGTACTTTACAGCACTCAAGAAGAAAACTTATAAACCAGCATTCATGGAAGACCCCTCCGACACACCACTGGTACGACCAAAAATTTCCTGGTGGTGCCCTTACTGTCAAGGGCGACAGAAGGATACAGACCACCATTATCAGATTTGCTAGTGGACATCTAAAGTGTCTTGTTTACAATCAGGGGCAAAAATCTTACCCTTTTTGCTCCAAATGCAGTACTGCTGAAGCCTCTCCTGACCAAATTTTAAACTGCCTGGGGCTTGCCAAGGAGGATTTTATAGAGACCCTTTGCTTGTTTCTGATTTCATTGTAACTTTTGGCCTCTTGGACCTTGTCTAGCCTACGGCTAGAGCGGGTGGAATAAGCCACACACACACATGTACCAAAATATAGTATTCAAATGTAGTATGCGGTAAAATTTCAGAATATATAAAAAAAATTCTTAATGAACTACAGTTAACTATAGTAACACTAATCTAAAATTTTAATATGTACATTATTTAATATTATCTGCAGTAAAGCATTTTGTTTAACGATTTGTAAGCAATCGTGACGTCATTTGAGTCTTTTCAGTCATATTAATTTGGTTTGTTAAATTCTTAAAATCATGAATATCTGAAACATATCGTAGTTTAAAAAAAATGCATGAAAGATAAAGCAGCATTTACAGTGAGCTCATGAGTGGGCAGATCTTACCTGGTAGAGGAGGGTATCGAGCATGCTGGCGCTGAAGACGCTTCCTGCTGCGAACGGTAGTCGGAACATGTAAGATATGTGAGAACCCCGTTCCCGTTCACTCTAGGAAAAAAATCGATACAAATTACGTCAACGACTTAGTAGGTATAGGGGATTCGATCAACACTTAGATTTCTGTTTTTAGAGAATGTTATGGTTTGGAGCGAGTTGGCGTCATGTAAGCTCAGCGTCACTTGGTTCAATACTGAAGAACAGTGGTGCTGAAAAATTTTTGATTTAACGATCATCTTCGCCTTATATATTACACTCTGCTATACTAATGATTCACCACGGTAAGAAAAATAGAGAAAGGGATAAGTTGGTGCCAAGAAAGCTCCCTTTCATGAGGACAAAATTCTCTAGAGCAGTGGGATATACTGAGCCTTTTTTGGTCCTTCGATACCCCTTGATATTTAATGATATACTTGCTGTACTAACAGTATGACTGCGCAAGAATGATTTAGTTTGGGGTTTCTTGGCGCGAAGTAAGCTCGCTCTCACGTGGTATAATACGCTAGAGGAGTGGCTCTGAAACTTTTTAGGTCCATCAATCTATTTTTACTTTCAATAATACGCATTTAAATTAAATTAAAAATTAAAAACAAATGTTGCAAAAAAGATCACTCAGGGTTAAACTCAAGACGTCGTTCTGTTTGATAAATATCAATTAAAATCCATATTATTCTCACTAATGGGGAACTATCAAAAACGATATCCCCGAGTTTCTCATCTTTACCCTTAATTGATTTTTTTTTGCCTTTTTGTGTTTGATGGTACAGCTAGGACTGACTTTTTTTGTCTCATTTAAGTCTCATTACTCCAACTTCGGCACCCTCTATGAATGTCGAAGCATAAACTTGAAGCCCCATCGTATGAAAATACCCAATACCTCTTGAGCCACAAGATACAGCCAATATTGAATTACTGATAAAACAGTGAAAATTTACCTCAGTTGCTAAAAGCTTTGTCTGCTGGGTTGAATATCTGTAAATGCGTACAGAACCAAATTTGAAGAACTTCGAGGATTTTCAGAGCCCTATTGGTGAGAAGTTCTCAAAAACACCAGTAACTACCCTGGACGCGTACTCATTCAATACTCGGGCCTGGTAATTCTCCTTTGCGAGGTTGTGGTAGGAAAAGTCATACGTCCACAGACTGTAGAAAAGATGTCTCGTATGGATGAACTATAGACAACCGAAGACATGACATGATTTAAGTTGGACGAGTGATGACACTGAATACTTATTTTTGATCAGATATTGTCGACAGTTAATTCTTGAAGGTAATGAAATCACCTTATAATTCTGATTTGCTAATTGTTCGTGAAGTAGCTGTAATTTGTGACATCGAAGTTGCACTTGTATTCAAACTTATTTGTCAAAGTTTGACAGGGAAAGTGAAAGGGATGTTTGTTTATCTCATTTTCTAGGAGTTAGAAAAATGTATAGTTTCATGGTAGTTCATTTTCAAGTTGCGTTGCCGAATAGACCAAAAATTCGCATTGTTTGTCTATTAGGAAATATTACACCATTGTGTATGTTAGCGAGGAGTTTAACTGGCAACGCAAAATATGTAGAAAAGGTGAATCATTTTAGAACCATATAGTTACCTTTTCCATCTTGGAGAGGTGCAAGGCGTAGGTATCATTTGCCCGGAACTGCATGAACCGCATGTTGCTCGACTGGCTCAGCTCGGTGATGATGCGCACACTCGGGAACATCCTGTAATAGTTGAAGGAATAAATAATTCTGACTCCTTAGAACGACCTTTATTTAGATGCATAAAAGAAAACTTTTGAACAGTTTGCTGTCGAATCTCGAATTTCAAGTATTTGAGTATAAGTAAAAATGTCGTCAATAATTTAGCTGACAATTTTTCAAAGCTTTGCATCTGACATCTCTACTGAACTAAATTAAAGTTTGTAAAACAAAGAAATGTGTTGCAGTGTACCGATCTTTACTTTGTTTGTTTGGTAAACTAATAATTATATTGCTAAACGTCCATGGAGATACTTTTCGTGTATCATTTCATCACATACTATTTGTATAAAACACAGTGTATATATGTATTTGGCTTTATGGCCCATACTACTACAATTTTAGGTTAGGAAGCTAGAGATATTCGAAGTTTTTTTCCACATTTTCGAAGTCCTGTGACCTTAACTCGTCCGAAAGGCGAGAATGACTGAACTTCAAGATTAGGTTCGTATCACAATAGATGTAAATGAAAAACAGAATAATGCTGTCAGCAGGGGCCCGGAGCATCCTAGTAGTTGGCGTGTTGGGATTCGGAACTGAGGGAGCTCGGTTCAAGTCCCGGCAAGCAACACTGAATGTTCTCGTGTCTACACCGGGTATGAGCCCGTTAACTTTGTAGGCCGGGAAGTCTGTGGGGTTTGTAGATGGAGAAGGGGGGGGATCCGAGCCGAACAGATGTCACCCCAGAGAGGACTTGGTCAAAATTGTGGTGCTCACGTAATGAAGAACCTAACAAATTCTCAGTGTATGGGTAAATGTTTCAGGACAAGTTCCTTCCGCATTGGTAAAAATATGTAGTCAGTCTGCGAGTAGCATTGATTCATTTTGTAATGTTGATACGATCGTATAAGTGTTTTTTCCCGCTTAGGGCAAAAATCCATTGTTTTTACATTATTGTTTTATAGTTACATATCGTTATTTTTCTAAGTTATTCAATTTTATAATTCATCTGTTATAAATAAACTTTGAGGATTTTCAGAGCTTTATTGGTTAGAAGCTCTGAAAAACACCAATGAAAGGATGTGTACTTTTCTATTTTCGGGCCTGTAATCCTTCTTCGCGAGATTGTTGTGGGATGAGTCATAAGTCCACAGACTCTAGAAGAGATGCCTCCAGTGGAACTTCAGAGAACGTGCTTTTCGCCGCATTTCATGATTCAAGTTAAATAAGGGATAACAGCGAATACTTATTTTTGATTAGATGTTTTCGATATGTTCGATAGTCGGTCAACTTTAATGAAAGACCAAGAAAAGTGTCCAACTTATATTTGCTGATAAAATTAATATTTATTATTTGGTATTTAATTTTTAACCTAAATGATAATTTTATTATAATGAAAAATTACTCAAAAAATCCCCCCCCCCCAAAAAAAAAAAAAAAAAAAAATAAATAGATAAAGAAAGCTTGTGAGAGTTTTAAAAAATTATGTCACAGCTCGATGCCGCCCACATGGTGTAGGTTAGCGTACTGAGCTGCACGCAGGGGTCTTGGGTTCAAATACCGTATAAGGCGTGGTCGTTTCTGCGTCGTCCCCTCATAGAGAGCAATGTTGGCTCATCTATATAAGGTGCCCCCATAATAAAGTAGCCAGAAAAATAGCGGTGAATAACAAAGGGTGAATGTCTAACGACAAGTGCCTGCGCATTAGACTAAAAAAAAAGTCACAGCTCGACTGAACCCAATATCATATACGGCGGGATTATAAATAAAATTGAAATTTCAAAAAGCTGTAAAAAAAGAACCACTGGTCATAATTACCTGAATATACGCAATGAAGGGGAAAAAGAGTATGGCATAAGAAAAAAAAAATAGTTTGAAATTTTAGCAATAGAAGACGCTTTGTTCCGCATAACGTAAATGGTTTCGGCTACCAGTGACATTTAAATTCTAATGCGACGGCTATTAATTGAGTTGCAGGTTGAACGAACTGTACTGCTCAATGTGCATGACTATATCGTTTTTTTAACGAAAAAATGACTTCCAAGTCATTCAGCAGTTGTGGCACTCTAGTGGAAAGCCCATCCACCTTGACAAGATGGTGCCACATCAGATGGGAAAAATCGGTTTTTAATTGTCGCTAGGATTGCCCAAGAAATGTTCAATATGGCGTTCACTGTTTTCTGCTACAAGTTGAAACCGGACCAATGTTGGACGCTATGGGACTGTTTTGCGCAACCACATCATTCCAGCACTTCAACAGCGTGCATGTGCGGGTAGCATAATTTTTATGCAAGATGGCGCTCCTCCACACAATACAAATCTAGTGAAGCAGCTGCCCAACATGCATTTTGGAAGTGATAGAATTATCAGTCATTTTCCAACAACCTGGCAGCCAAGATCACCTGATCTTCATACTTGTGATTTCTGGCTGTGGGGTTATCTGAAAAATCTTGTATTCAGTGGTCCGATTGCCAAAGACACACATTGCGCAACTCATTCACAACGTCACCACTGATACACTCCGATCTGTTGTGGAACATGCTGTTTCTCGGTTTCAACTTGTGGCAGAAAACGGTGGACAGCATGTTGAACATTTCTTGAACAAGACTCGCGATAATTAAAAACTGATTTTTCCCATCCGATGTGGCAGCAACTTGTCGTGGTGGATGGGTTTTCCACTGAGAGTGCCACAATTACTGAATGACTTGGAAGTCATTTTTTCAGTAAAAAACCGATACAGTCGCTGCACATTGAACATTGCAGTTGGTTTAACCTGCAACTCAAGCAACAGCCGTTGCATTGAAATTCAAATGTCAGTGGTAGCCGAACCCATTTACGCTAGGACGAATAAAGCGCCATCTATTGCTAAAATTTTGAACTATTTTTTTTCTTATGCCGTACCCTTTCCCCCTTCTTTGCGTATATTCAGATCAAATTTCAAGTCATTCTGACCAGTGGATCTATTTTGCAGCTGTTTGAAAGTTCAACTTTAATTATAATCACCCTGTATATATATACGGGGCGATTTTTTTAAACTGACACTACTCAGAGCCACCTGTAGCACGATCTATCAGTCGGAATTCCAGCAAAATTGATAGAGAGACGAAGGACGACATGGGAAAGAGTTTCCATGAAAAAAAAGTTCCAAAAGTCGCCGATAGGGGAAGATATGGCGCTGTTGTTGTCAGCACACCCAAGAATTTGCATAAAACGCAAGAAAAACATCAAAATGCAAATTCATTACTACGTAGTCGACAGCAGCGCCAGTATTTCGGGCTATAAAGATCGGTGCGGAATCTGTTGCGACATCGCTTTACAGAAGAAAGGGTCGTCAGTGGTTTTTTTCCACTTGCATGACCACCTCGCTCCCCGGGCCTAACCCACCTGACTTCTTTCACTGGGGTTATTTAAAGTCCAAGGTGTATCTTGGTGGAGTCTCTAACTTGACGGCCCTAAAGGACAACATATCCCAGACTGTGATGAACATTCCTAGTGACATGTTACGCTCGGCCGTTGAGAACGTAGTGTTTGGGATGCAATGTGTCGTCCACCAGGACGGAGGTCCTATTGAAGGTGGGAGAAGTGAATTTGCTGCATAAAGCGGTGTTACAGTGAAATTTTTTTGTTATTCATTTGTCTGCTTACAACTTTTTCGGTATTCATCCCTTGCCTTTATAGCCCGAAATACTGGCGCTGCTGTCGACTACGTAGTCGTGAATTTGCATTTTGATGTTTTTCTTGCATTTTAGGCAAATTCTCGGGTGCGACGACAATAACAGCGCCATATTTTCCCCTATCGGTGACGTTTGGATTTTTTTTTTTTCACCGAAACTCTTTCCCATGTCGTCCTTAGACCCTCTATCAATTTTGGTGGAATTCCGGTTGATAGATCGCGCTACAAAAGGCTATGAGTAGTGTCAGTTTAATAAAAAAACCCTGTATATATATATATATATATATATTTATTTATTTATTTGTCTTATATGTCCACTATTAAAAAGTTTTAATATGATTTTTTTTTATTTATATACTCACATTTGATATCAGATGGATACAATTTAGAACGTGGCTATAAAGAAAATTTTTTGCGTCGTGGAGGTAAATTAAACCTTCCAAAGATGTCACGAAAGAATAAAGAACCCCTCTGTTATTTGCAATTTAATACGCTGCGACAAATATTAAGTCATAGGACTTACTCTCTAACATCCCATTTTAAAACAATCGCTTAACATTTCTGTTCCGAAAACAGACTCACCGTATTGTGATAGACAAAAACTTGGTAAAAATACTGGCAAAAAAAGGTTTTCATGGTCTGCCATACCAGGAACATTTAAATCGATACTTCATGAATGTAACGCTGTCACTATCTCCTTAGTAACAGACTAATGCATCTGCACTGAGGATGCAGCAACCGAAGAAAAATAAAATGCAGTGACGTAGCCAGAAAAAACTTTCCGGGCGAGGGGGAGGTTAATACAATTCTGATGAACACATCTGCCATGAGATATGAAATACCCAAATTTCAGGGGTCGGGTGGAGGCGGAATTGTCTTCTACGCCTTTCTCTCTGCGTAGGTATCCGAAGTCTGAGGGAAACTGACTTCATTAACCCTTCAGCGGGAGAGTCAATTTTTGGAACACCAGCAGGCGCGCGTGGTACAAAGTGCAACGTCTAATTCAACTTCGATTTTTTCTTTTGTAATGATTTTTTTTTTCAAATTGAAAATAATAATTCTGCGTTTTATGACAAGATATAAAAGGTTGATAATATTGAGATATATTTATAATTAAAGGCCAAAGAATGCAGATAAAATCACCTTACTTCAGAACTGTCCGGTTTATTGGATTTAAGGACAACTTCAGGCGAACTAAGGAGAACTAAGGCGAATTCATCTCTATTATGTCCAAAAAACTAAAAAACAATGAGATTGTCCATCTTCGTGATATGCGGGATATCGTGTAATAACTACACATTGGATCGACTACGTCAACTCCTGCTTTTGTCATATTGTAATCCAGTATAATCGCTGGTTTACCACGGTTAAATCACGACTAATAATGAAGGGAAAGGAATACATGGGTCAGAAAATCAGACCTGCATTAGAAAGGGTGTAGCTATAAATAGAAACTGCTTAGAACATTCAAACCTTACATGTAAAAACAAACCATTCAAAATTACGAAAATGTTGCACTTTGTACACGGGTGCTCCTGCTGAAGGGTTAAACTATGAAGATAGAGTGACATATAAAGAGAGCACTTAAGACTCACTTGAACATGGTCTGTACAGCCACGATGGTATTGCAGTCAGCTAGAAAGTCTTCCTCTGCAGAGTTGGTCGACTCCTTGTTGACCACCACTACACTGTCGGCGAGGTTGATGCCCGAGCGCAGCAGGTCGTCTAGGCTGGAGAAAAAAAAATATGTGAGAGGAAGAAGCATACTTTTCCCTTTTTTCTTCACTTTTCCGCATTAAAGGATATGGGGCATGGCTTCGTAATCATAACAAAATTGGTATAGTAATCGAGTTGTTAGTTCGAAAGAGTTTCTCCCCCAAAGAAACGAAATTTCGGACGAAGTCTGAATCGGTTCTCGACCTTTCTTTCTGATTGTTGAACTTCAAGTTTCTGAATATTTAAGTACATAAATAGAAAATATTATGCAAGATAGCAGAACTTCCTTCAGCTAGATTGCGATTAGTGTTGTGTCAGTTCACAACTTCGGGTTCAGACCCCTCTTTTTACTTTTTCGTCTTGGGGAAAAAGATTTCAGAATTGCTGACACAACTTGTGCTTTTTGTTATAAGTCCACGGTATCTACAGGAATTCTGACCAGCGGCAATTATCCTTCGAAGCAACTAAGATTTGTGGCTTTGTTAACCAAATAGGTTATTTAGGTTGTCTCTGTTGGATCTTTGTCGAGCTGTTTGTCTATAAGCTTCAGACACATTTTTTGACTAAAAATTGTGATTCTGAACGAGTAATCTTTTCCCCAAATACTTTTCCCCTTCATCCACATTGTTCCAATGTATCGATTATTTAAAATATTAATTATTTTAGAGAAAGAGGACGCCATGTTACGTCACATGATTGAAATTTGTCTTCAAAATAAATGACTAACTATGGTTAAACTATATGGTTAATTTGGGCTCTGTATATGCAAGTGTTTTATTTAATACAACAAGAAGTTATAATTAGGCAAACTTATTAATTTATAAAAATTTTAATTGACTAAATGGGTACAAAATATTATCATGGAAAGTATATAGTACAATTTTAGACTGCGAAGAAGGGCGCTGATTTCTTGTACAACTCACATTAGAATATATATATATATATACACTGAGCGGACACTTTATTATGACTACTTGACAGTTTTATGCAAATGAGCTATTGCGTCACAGTGTTGCCGCCAGAGGACGAGATAGCCATAAAAATCGAATGCAGGACAAGTGAACCATCAATTGCACTGTGTTGCTTGCGAAGATATGGGCAAAAAACGTGATTTAACTGAGTTTGAACGCGGGATGATTGTAGGCGCTCGAAGCGTCGGAACCCGTATCAGCAAAACGGCTGCACTTATGAAGTGTTCGAGAGCAGCAGTTATTAATGTTTACAGAGAGTGTTCTACCAAGCAGAAAACCGGGTCTCAACGTCAGGCTTGTGGTCGTCACAGGCTACTGAATGCTCGATCTGAAAGGAGACTTGCCAGAGTTGTCCAGACCAACAGAAGAGCAACATAACGTCAAATAGGGGGGAATGTTAATCAAGGAGCAACTGCGAACGTCTCTGAACGAACTGTTCTCCGCACCTTACACCGTATAGGCTATGGAAGCCGACGACCTGTTCGAAAGCCTCTACTGACTGCCTTGAATAAGAGTAGACGTCTCCAGTTCGCAGAGGAGCACAAGGATTGGAAAGTAGATGACTGGGAAAGGGTCATGTGGTCCGATGAATCGCATTTCCAATTACACCATGCAGATGGCAGGGTACGAATATGAAGAAAACAGCACGAAAGCATGGACCCCAACTGTATTGCCACAATTCTTCAAGCTGGTGGAGGCAATATTATGGTTTGGGTGATGTTTTTTTGGCATTGTATGGGTCCTTTGATTCCTGTAAAACAACGTCTGAATGCCAAAGGGTATTTAGGTGTTATCGCAGATCAAGTACATCCTGTTATGTTAATGGTGTACCCTGCCGGAGATGGATACTTCCAGCATGACAATGCTCCTTGTCATAAAGCTGGCATTGTCCTCATATGGTTCGAAGAGCATAACGGAGACTTTACCTTGCTTCGTTGGCTTGCACAATCACAAGATCTCAATCCAACCCTGAACTACTGCAATTAATTGCGTTCTGTCTTTCATGCTCAGACTTTTTGTATCACACTAAGGTCAAGGCATGGACTTTCCTGTGCTGTCCTCTCATATGGAGTAAAGCTGGCACTCCTGCCGAGTGTTCCCAACTATTGCAGTCTGTATGAACAAGTATCTTCAGGATAGATGTCAGGAATGGACTCCTATTCTTCCCCTCCCTTATTTCTCCCCCGATGACTAACTGACCGGAACTGCTTGCTTGGGGGTGGTCGAGCGAGGGGGGGGGGAGGAACCCACTTGATGGGGAGTGAGAAAAAGACTGGTTCAGGACATTGTCTCTCCGGCTTTGAAGGTGAAAGGTCGGTGTAGGGGGGCTCGCCACGTGGAAAGTGACTTAATGTATATAGTAATATGTGGTGTGTTCCAGCAGAAATATGTGTATAATAAATAATTTTGAGACTAAAGGTTTGCAATTATGTGGCCATTGTGTCTGGATTCGTCAACCGTGTAATCCATTCTTACAACGAAAAGCAACGGACCCAGGGGCGGTTAGGGAGAGAGATCGCCCTTCAACAATAGGCATAGAAAGAAAAAACAATTCTGGCTACTGGCGCTACTACTTTGAAATTTTAATAAGGCTGCACCTTATTTAGATATGCGAAAGTTTTAAAATTCTTAGTTTTTTTTCTTCAAAATTAAGTTACCAGATTACATTTAAAGACAATTTTGTTTCATTCAAGAAATTTTAGATCGATTTTACAAAGAGTTATACTTCGAACACCCTATTTCATTCATTCACAACATTTTAATTTTTGCTATGGAAGGAATCACGAGTGTTTACTTTACTTGTCGATGGATCCTTGCATCCAGTACACCAAGGGAAACCAAGACATCGCATCCAGGAATGCCTCATGAGGCCTGAAAAAGGAAGAAAAGAAATGAACGGTGCATATACATATCGCCGTCCTTTCGTATTACATGGTCCAGTGAGTATTTTTTTTATATCGTTGTCACCATTAATGTTTATATCTGACAATTTCTAAACTATAATGATGCTAAGGAAACTATTAAATTATCATGAACTTCATATAAAGGGTCAAAATTCAAACAGTTCAAACATTTAATTACCAGTTAAATGTTGTGCATATATTATATAACAGGTAAATGCTCGATTTAATGCTCACATCAAACTTTTAGGGTACACTCAGGAAAATCGCTGAATCGGTTTTAAACATTTTTTATCGCATTACATTTATTCGCACAATTTTTCTTGGGAAATTCTCAAAATGCCCATTGATAAACAGTGCAGGTATAGACAATAAACATAATAATGGTCTTATTGCAAATTGACACTACTTAATCACGGATGTGATAATCTTGCATATCTAAACTCTTATTATGTACTTTAATATCTCATAAGATTTCAAAAATGCAAAGTCGGTTCATCACATTTGTGGTTTTGGGAGCAATATTTCCCTAAACAGGTTTATAGGTCCAAGTCCAAAGAAACTGCTCTCTTAATCTAGATATTGTCATATTGTTTATTAGCGACGTATAACTAGGATTTCATTTTCTCGGATGGAAAAAAAGCCTTTATTATGTTTTGATAACGATTATGGTAAAGCGATGTGATGTTTTTTATTTGTTCAAAATACCTTTTATCTTTTCTTTATAAAACAGGACAAATTGAGGCAGCAAATGTATGGTTTTGATTTTGAAAAATATAACTAAAAGTAAATAATTCAACAAAGCAAGATAATTATTAGCAGGAAGAAATGCAGATAAAAGAAACAGAAATCACACACTTAGGGCTCAACGCACCACAATACAAGATTCTGTAGCAGTAAAGGAACTAAACCATATATCGAGGCAACCGAACAGTCTCGTCATCAGGAGGCCTAAAATGAAAATAAACAGACATCCTGCACTTAGGGATCAATTCATCATAAATGAAAGTACACATACAATCCTTTAGGTGCACAATTTTACCCTATACAATCCATTAGGATTGTATGTGTACTTGCATTTATGGTGCGTTGAGCCCTAAGTGCAGGATGTCTGTTTACTTTCATTTGATGTGACTATCTGTTTCAATGGGGATCTCGGAGCCTTGGGATGTCTTTTGGTTAGACCTGCATCCTATTCAGAAAGTCCCCCCTTGAGGTAACTGATTCGGTTAGGCCTTCTGATGACGAGACCAGTTTGTTGCCAGTTTTAGTTCCTATACTGCTACATAATCTTGCATTATGGTGCGTTGAGCCCTAAGTGCGTGATTTCTGTTTATTTTTGTCTGCATTCTTTCTGCTAATAATCATCTTGCTTTGTTGAATTATTTACTTTTAATTATATTTGTCCGTTTTCAATATGAGGATTTGTTGCAACTGCGCAATCTTTTATTGAAAAGTTAAAATTTTCAACTCTAGGGTAGGTTTTCTGTTAATTTGTTTGGCTGTCTATGCCCTCTTTATGCGTATTATTTCGTGTTGAATTATTTACATTATTTGTGTTATCTCGATCCTGAAAATTTGAGATTACACGCCTTCTCCTCCACTCTAAAAAAAAAAGAGGGATATAAATTTATATGCCTTAACGCCATTCTAACTGTGTATGGAATCGAACTCAATGAATGTATTCGGGCTTCAAAAAATAGCTCGTTAAGTTGTTTCACATATGTCACAGCAGATTAGAAAAAGCTTGTTTTTAATTTCTTTTAATTGGAATTCTATGCAATTCAAAACGTTTATTATCCAAAAACCGGTGGTGCATTTCCTTTTCTAGGAAGCTTTAGATACATACCAGAAGATAAGGTATTTTTTGTTCACTTTGTGCTAGCCTTTTGTGTGTTTTCAAGCATTTATCTTCGTATTTTGTGTCTCCCATCTTAAATTAATGGCTATCATTGATTACGAGAGGAAAAAAAAACTTCGGATATTAAGGACTAGTTTGAGCCTTTTCATTTTCAGATGAAAACAACTGAAAAAGTTCGTTTTCTTGTGCTACTGCAGTACTCCGCTAACTTGACGCATCAAATCTATCTCAACCTATGAAACCTAAAGCATTTAAAAGGTTTGTAATTATGCTGCCTATCATAACTCCAAATCGTGGAAAAATCATTCTTATTTCTTGCTCTGTGAAATTTCTTGCGTTCATATGTTTTGTGAGTTACTGCAAGGTTTTAGTTCACTTCAATAATACTGTTGTCCCATCTGCTTTTAAGAGGTTTAGATGGTTAGAAAATTTTGCAGTTTTCTTGCATTTTTTTAGTTGATTCGAGAATCCCTTTAATTTTTCTGCAAAATAAATTAAAGGGCATAAGAGAAGCAGTAGACAGCTAGTACCAGATAAAAAGTAAAATATGAGGCGCTGAAAATGGTACATTGTAGCTTTTCCAGCTGCATTGGTGTGAGGGACCAAACTACTATCGTTAACCAAGGTTTTGGCGTTACGAGTCATGAAAAAGTTTTCAGAATAATCCAGATCACAAATCGCTCAGGGAGCCTGAGATAGGTCATAATTTTCTGGGTAGAAAAGATGTTGTTACCACGGTACTTGACTCTGCTCCACATCCGATGCAACCGAGAAGGGGCAGACAAAAATACAAGCTGACAGAAAAAGGCGGATTTGTGTTGTTTACCTCCTCTCCAGCAGCAGGATGATTGGCCTGAGCGTCTGTGGCAGGTGGAAGTGGGCGCGCAGGGGCACGATGAAGTTATAGATGCCGTTGGAGGCGAAGTCTGCGGCCAGAATGATGCATCGAGAGGGCCAGTTGTATTCCCGGGCGTTACGGAATGAGCAGTGCACGCACACCTGCGCAAGAAAGATAGGACGTCAATCTACGTAATATGCGAGAGCAATAACAAAAAACTAACGCTTTCAGTTCATTTCGGTTCTGATCTGTTCAGCAAGATCACCTTTCTCCTTAGCCGCAACTCTCATTATTCAAAGGCTCTGACCAGAGGCTGTGTTATCACCAGTGTTGGAAGCGACTATTGCTGATCCTGGCAGTTGAGGCTAAAAGAACCTCAACGGTATCTTAACGTAAATGTACAGACTTGCGGAGTATTTCTGACCACAGGAATGTTTGTATCGCACGTAAACTTTGGAAGCGGCATTTGACACACTGAGTTTTGTATTTTTAAACGTTCGTGCAGACCAAAACCTTCTGGACAATTTTTGGTATTTCCCGCGGCCCGGTAAAATTTGGAAATAAGCTGTAACAGTAAGATAATTATTCCTTACTGAAGTTCCCTGACTCAGTGGTTTGAAAACGTCGGAAGTATTTCAATTTCTAGTTCTAAACTTCTACCGAACACCTTTACGAACAGTCACAGCCCGAGATAGCCTAGTGGTAGCACGTCGGCTTTCGGTGCTGAGGGTGCCCCGATCGAATCCCGACAAGCGTCATTAAATACTTCCGTGTCTAGGCAGTAATATGGGCACTTTAAATCCCTAGACCTAAAGGTTCCTCTATGAGATCAGAGAGGGTGGAAGAGGGTACGATTACCCCAGATGTCCTCCCTCTACTGGGAGGGGGGTCGCTCGGTCAAAATTGAGGTGACACCTGGCTAAATCGGACTCCGACCCTTGTGGTGCCATTAAAAACCGGAGCTGAACCCCTCTGTCCGCTAGCCTATATGGACCTGGTCTGGAATACTTCCAGCGAGGGGGCATTAGAAACAACAACAACAACAACAACAACAACAACAACAAAGAAAATTCAGAATAACGATTGCCCTCTATCGCTCGTCAATTAATCGTTACATTTCAAGAGAAATGGAATGAAAACAAATTTCTCCTCTGCAATTTACCAAAAGTTTGTGAAAAGCCCTCCAGAAACATGATGAACGAACACATTAACTGCAATAGGAGGATAAATATTTCTGATTGACTCACCTGTGCCAGCTGTAGACAACAGAGTGGCTTCTTCTTCTTGAGCAGATAACAGAGAGTGTGGGTGACTCCGACGTACGGGGATACGGGGGGAAATCCCTTGACGATTCTGTGAAAATAATGATAACACCTATGAAAAATATCACCTTCTCTCAGTACAATCTAGTTTCGCTTCATTGCAGCTATTAAATCCAACTGTAAACTACCTAACTATCACCATTTAGCCTATTTTTTTTTCTTCGAAAAGCAGCAACCCCAGATTCTTCACTTCTTCCCCTAACATCGTTATCTTTAGTAATAGCTCTCGGTACTCCAAACTTTATATATGTGGGCCACACATTAGCGCACATCTTCAAGTGGTTCTTACACACGCGGGATCATTCAGAATCTACTAAAGGACTCCTATGGATTTAAGAAGTAAAGTATTTTGATTAGTCCCTTGACTTCTGTTAGTTAAGTATTACCTGAGAAATGAAAACAAATCATGTTTTACTGAATATCTCCCTTTCCACTTGTGAATTTTTTATAAAACATCTGTTTTCTCGGGTAGTTTATCCTCTATCAGCCAACTATCAAATTGTTTGAATCGCAAAACCCAGTAGTACGTACTACCTTCCTCACACTGCCTAACTTACTTTGAGTTTGATTCACTAAGGTTGCAGTGATAATGTGTAGGAGTTTCTTAATCTGAGGTAAATTGAACCTAAACAATCATAAATTCCACCTGCTCAATTTGTATGTCTCCCCCAACCCCCTTGATAAACAAACAAACAAATAAAATGTTTTAAAAGCCGTTGCGAGGGAAATTAAGATAAGAAGAAAGTTTATGTATAGGAAATAAGCAAAGATTTAGAGAGAGTAGAGAAAAAGTTCGGACGTCTTTTGTTACCAGTCAAAGAGATAGGAAAAAAACATCGACAGAAAATGCATCAATGAAAGTCTTGCATAAGATGAAAAGATACAACGAGTACCATAAAAGAAAGGAAGAAATGAATGTAAAATAGTTGTTTAAAAAGACTGCAAAGCAATTCAGATGGGGGAAAAAACTTCGGAATAATGAACTAAATAATAATTAAAAAAACTTAAGCAACAATCCACAAGAACTGACTGATGAAGCTATAGCAAATTAGAGGTATGAAATAAAAAAATAAGTGAAATGTTAAAATATACAGAAAGCTCAATAACTACACGAAAAGAAATTTCGATAAATTAATTTGAAAAGTTTTAAAAAAGGTATTGAAGCTAACCCTGAACTAACTGGATAGAATTATGCGGGGTTGATAAACCTTCATAAAAATAGATGTTTCATACTTGATACAAGTATCTTATAGAGGAAATTAAAATAATGACAACCGTTCCAGGAATTTGAGGTAAAAAAATACTTAGACACTGTTCCAAAAGGCAGAAATTTTTAAATTTAGCAACGTGAACACTGAGTGCTTTCGATAGTATAACCTGAGCTCTCGATTTATTAAGGAACAACAGAGTATTTTTTCTTTAGTGGGATCATGTATTAAAAATGCAGTTAACTAGAGAATAGACGATTTTGAGCAAAAATGGGTAAGCAAAGGGTGCTGAAAAATTGAAAGGCAAGTAATTTATGAAAATAGCTGTTAATTAAACATTACTAAGAGATAATAACCAGCTCTTTGAAACTCTAGTTGTAGAATGCGTATACTAGCAGAGATAGCTGAATCAAAATGACAATCCATGTTATTAATGGGTGAATGACCCACTCACTCGCAATTCTCCGCTGGTGTAACCCACTGCCTCTCCAGGTACTTCTCTTCGTCCTCCTCTTTCAGCTGTTCCTCCTCCTCCTCCGTAATTTGTTCATCCTTCTCTTTCTGTTCTTCATCGTCGGATGACTCTTCCGTGGAGTCGTCATCGTCTTCTTGTCCGAACATGGCGGGAACAGGTGCAATGCTGGGGCGTCGGCCTCTCACGAGGGCGGCCGAATCCCCGGGAGCTCCATCACCAGGTTTCGGTATCTCTAGGTGCCTCCCCAGCTTCTTCATGAGTCCCAGCTTGAAGCGAGTCCGCATGGGAGACATCTCGATGGTCCGGTAGTCTGCAGGGAGGACAACAAAAGATCAATGGTTGGGGTTTATTTTGAGGACATACTTATCTAAATTTCATCTTGGACCTTTAGCTACCTTCCCTATGAGGAGATGAATGTTGAGGGACTTTTCCCGAGGATTTCATCCTTAGCGAAACGGGAAATATTGCCATTGTGAGTGAGCGCGATCTTTTCGGACATGGCGGACAAAATCCTGTACAATACCCAGGCCAGAATTTTCCATCAAATGCCGTTCAAGCAAAGTTTTCGCCAAACAACGATTGGCTTATCCCCGCTAGCATGCGAGAAAATGCAACTCCGTGAAGCAAGTGGAGCTAGGATATTCAAAGTAACTCTACAAGAAGCTAACTAACTAGTTTTAAGCAGGACGGTGCAGTGTCCTGTAAAGCAGTCTGTGAACGTGACTACTGTTAGAAAGTGAGCTCGATATTATCTATGTAGAAGTTTTTTAATGTAAAGGAAACTCAGCATCTTGAAGAAACAACCTTTCATTTTCAGATTTACTAACAGCTCAGACTAGGATCCAGAGCTTGTTTAAAAGTGCCTATTTTGATCGGTGGCATTCTGATGACAGAACCATGCCAATTAACCTTTTTCGCACGTGTCATTTCAGCAGATGTCTGTTTTTAATCGTGTTTCATAATAATTTTCTATTCCTTCTCCCATACATTAGAATTGCATTACGCGCATAGCCATAGAAGTACAGGGTGTTTAAAAAAGAATCACCCGATTTGAAATCAGTATATTAGGAAAAATACTGAACATAGAAACTCACATACTGAACATAGAAATACTGAACATAGAAATACTGAACATAGAAATTAATTTTATATTACATGGCTAATCATAAAGTTTTTTTTTACAAACCAAATTAAAGTGGCTCAATATGTCCACCTTTGGATGCACGACATATGTCTATACGGTAGACAAATTCGTCCCAAACTTTTGCGAGCATGTCTGCATACACCGCTTCCAAGGCTGCTATGCGTACACAGACAACCCGCGTCTTGGAATTGTTTATACCATCGCCTAATGCTCTGAGAGGTAGGAACTTCAATCTACCAGGGTTTTGTAGACGAAAATCACGCTGAACAATTGTTACGGACTCACACTTCGCAAAGCGTAGAACACAAAATGATTTCTGTTTTGCAGTCGCCATCTTTACAAACACTGAAGTGACGGGCGAAGGAAAAGCATTAGCGCTACTTGTTGGCAACTGCATGAAACTCGAGATTTCCCTCTTTCTTCCTATACATTATTCGATCAAAACGGATTAAAAGATGAATAGTTAGGATTTTTTAAAATCGGATGATTCTTTTTGAAACACCTTGTATTTTTAGTGTCGCTTTTACATTTTATCATTTATTTAAATTTTCAAAAATGTCCTATATTTTTGGTGTTGATTACATATTCATCTCAAAATAATCATAAAATAAGACCAAATTTTGTTCTAAAAAGGTTTTCATCGTACTCTCGGTTTTCGAAAAATCCTCACCTGACTTTTTCCGGTCGTCGGCCAGGTGCAGCAGGCTCGCAGCTGCGCTAGGTTCCGTAGTCTCGTCTGCCGCCGGCATGAAGGCGCTGTTCTCCTCCTTTGTAATGTTCATGTAGAAGCAGATGTCCGACGCTTGCATGTGATAAGAGGGTCCTGGGTTCAGCATGATGGGCCAAGTACCCTTTACGTCCATCTGCACACCCACCAGGGCGACTCCGTACCTGTGGGAAGGACAGCCCAGCTCTAGTTACACGCGTAGGTTAAAGAAACGGGGAACGCAAGGTAATGCACCGAGGAAAATTTCATGTAAACATACAAGGAAAGTTTGATTAGTCCATGCAAAATCCGAGAGTTCGTGCCACTGCAAGGAAATTGTTGGTGCTCCCACATTTATCATGCTTTAAAGACACTCATGACAAATCGCAAACAGATTCGAAGATTAGTCTATGATTGACAGTCATTTTGGCCATTAAATCTCGTTACTATTCAAACAATGGGAAAAAACGAGTTTGGGTGTTGGACAAACATATTTAAGAGACAAAATGAAAAAAAAAATCAACTAAAACCAAGCTTGATAAATATTACAACGAGTCTACACTTTTGCTTAGTATAGTTTACAAGTGGTTTGTCGATTTTCGTTGCGGCCGAATGAGCATAAGTGATGCCTTTGCACATCGGGGGGAAGGGGGGGGGGGCGGCTCACCTGAAATGCTTCAGTATTACACCGGACCCCATCCGGTATGTTAGAAAATATGTGACGTTGAACGGTCTGGTCAGCCTCTACGCCAGAAGTCACTAAAGAAATCAATGATATGTTGAAGGATAAAAAATAAAATGTGTGAGATTCTGATGCTGTTAGCATCTCATCAAAGTATTTAGATAATATTTGTTGTTGTTGTTTCCAATCCCCTTGGTGTAGGAAAGCCTACACCAAGTTCAAAGGACCTTGGGTTTGGGCGAAGGGTAGTAAGCAGCATCACTTTAAGGCGAAGTACCTCTAGGGCTGGAGACTAACTTGACCTCGAAGAACATCGGTCCCGTAATTTTGAACCGAGTCAAGTGATGAGATCGGAAACACTTGACCCCGAACCTCCAGAGGTATTTAGGAAACTTGGAGGACATTGCAGCCATGACAGATTTTATGTGTACCGGCCACCATTAGTGTACCCTTCGGTGGTTTTGTCAGCGACGGGCATCGTACCAGCGACGTTCAGATCACTGGCCCGCTGCCTTTGCCAACCGGTCCACCACACCCCACACAATATTTTACTTGTATATTTCTATATGAGAAAGCTATTGGTAGGTGGGTTCCGCGTCTGCTTGCACTCAATCAAAGACCTGAACAAGTGAACATTTCGAAGCACAATTTGGAGCTGAATCAAAGAAGTCTAGATACATTTTTGCATCATTTCCTAGCAGCTGAGGAAACATAGATACATGGGCGCGGTAGCCCAGTTGGCAAGAGCAGCGGGCGAGTGATCTGAACGTCCCTGGTTCGATGCTCGTCGCTGCAAATCTACCGCCGTGTTCACTAATGGTGGCCGGGGCACGAAAAATAGGGCGTGGCTACAATGTCCTCCAAGTTCTCAAATTTACCTCTGGAGGTGCGGGGTCAAGTGTTCCGGTCTCGTCACTTGACTCGATTCAAAATGACGGGGCCGGTCATTTAGCCAAGTCGGACTCCGACCCTTGTGGTGCTAATTTAAAACAGGAGCCGCACCTTCATCTCCCATAACCTTCGGGACTTGATCTGATGTAACTGTCGATCAAGAGGCATAATCAACAACAACAACAACATAGATACATCACTGCCAGCCAGAAACGAAAGAACACTCAAAACAGTGGGTTGAAGAAGGTGAACCTACACCAAAGAAAACTAAAATGGTTCGACTAGCAGGAAACGTTATGACCTTTGCTTTTTAGGACGCTTATGGTATAATCTTCATAGACTACTTTGAAAGGGGAAAAACAATCAACGGAGAGTACTACGCATCCTTATTGGATCGTTTAAATTGGGAAATTAAGTCAAAAGAGCCACATTTAGCGAAAAAAATGGTTCTTTTCCATCATGACGACTTATTCAACTGCGATTTCGGTGGTAAAACTGTTAGAATTAGGCTACGAAATTGCTCCCCGTCTTCCATATTCTCTAGATTTGGTCCCTTAGGGCACTTGTTCTCAAATATGAATTTTCTTTTAGCAAGGTAGAAGTTCGCATTAGATTCCCAGCTGGTTAGGGAAGCAAACGCTTATTTTGCAGAGTTGGACAAGTATTACTTTATGCAGGGCATAAAAAAGCTTGAAAATCGTTGGATCAAATATATCAACTTTAAAGGAGATTACGTAGAGAAATATATAAAAACTGTTAAAAAAAGTTATTTACGCTATTTTTGCTCTGACTTATCAAACCCTCGTATGTACGTAGATATAGTTACAAAATGAAATTTAATCCTTTTTTTAGAGAGGATGGTACAGAAGTTAATAACCCTAGAGAAAATCCTTGATTCGTCTGTGAACAAACACCGAACAATCAAAGGACTAAAACTGATTTTAGTATGTGGATAATACCTACAGTTTTATATATCTTTTTATTGAGTGAATTCTGAAGAGATGTCAAGGGTTTGACAAGCTCAAGCTTTTAGTCAAACACAGAGAGGAAATTAGAGGGAAATGAGGAAAGAAGGGCTACTTGATGAATAGATAGGTAAGAGAATATGTGATTTCATTTAAAGATATTGAGTGAAAGTTAAATAATTAATCCAAGGAATTGATTATTCCTGAAGTGAGTTCATTTATATATTGAATATTTTTTTAATCCCACTTTCTCTCTCTCTATATATACACATACACATTTATATATTGAATATATTTTTTTATCCCACTTCCTCTTTCTCTCTCTCTCTCTCTCTCTCTATACACACACACATACGTGTGTGCGTGTGTAAGGAATAATAATGCCCCACCATCCACTGATTCTATATCTTTAACGCTGTAATTCCGCTTCTACGGCTACTTTCGTTTCCGTTTTTGTGGCTCTCTGTCTGTCGCTTTAGAAGATCACCTCATATACTGGTCACGTGTACAAGTGAAACAAATTTTTTTTTGTCCTGGCAGCAGGGCCCGATTATGAACGCTGGGGGCCCCTGGGCAGATGCTATTTGGGGCCCCCCTTACGAACATTTATAAAAATAGAACTATCCATGGACTAAACTATTAGAAGTGCTGGTGCATACATCCAGCGTGTGAGAAGAAGTTTTAAAAATCAGGATTAAAAAAATCGTTTGATTTAAATTTTTTGATTCAAACAACCCTGCATGCGAGTCGTATATTTGCTATTACAGTGTATGGCTGATAAGATGAAGCATTCGTAAACATTTTTCCCACCAAATTGAAAATGTCTTTCACCATCTGCTGTACGTCTGATACAACCTGATAGTTTAACATTTTTCCTAAAGCCGAAAGCGAAATTAAAAACTTTCACTTATCTGGCACCCTGTCTATTTTAGTGTTGAGAAACATTGTTAAAGAGGACAGTTTTGGGGCCCCCTAGCAACAGGGAGCCCTGGGCAAAGTCCCGATTTGCCCATGCGATAAAAAGGCAGAAGAAACAAACTGCTCGCACTTAGCGTATTGGATAGGGGTTGAACTAGACGCAGCCATACTGTTCTATGCTCTCTGTGAATATGTAAATAACTTTTTATCTCTAAAAGTATTATAAGTACTTTAACCAATTAAATAAGAATATTGTCTATAATGAGTTCAAGAAAGTAAAATAATTTTTCCCTTCAACTGGAGTAAACTCACTGTTTGCTGACCACTCAAGCCCAACTACAACACAAGACTGCCCGTCGTAATGTCAACCTTCTCCTGTCGCCTGTGAACCTTCTTGTTCTGAAGACGTTAAATTATAAATATACACATACCAATACATACCAATACATGCCGATTTAGGAAGAGTTATTATGCATCAGCAATAATTGACCGAGTTGCCCAGTTCAATCACTCGAAACATGTTTCTCCTGCTTACTAGGTATTATTAAAGTTTCTTTAAAGTTTTTTTCCCAGCTGTGGATGCCAATTTAGGAAGAGTTATTATGCATCAGCAATAACTGACCGAGCTGCGGAGTTCAATCACTCGAAACATGTTTCTCCTGCTTACTAGGTATTATTAAAGTTTCTTTAAAGTTTTTTCCCAGCTGTGGATGCCAATTTAGGAAGAGTTATTATGCATCAGCAATAACTGACCGAGCTGCGGAGTTCAATCACTCGAAACATGTTTCTCCTCCTTACTTACTTCCTGTGTGAGTGGAAGGAGGCGTAAGTAAAGCTTTTGCCTTCATATTCTCCAAAGAATCGGCTGTCCGAGAGGCGTATGTGGTAGATCTCATTGCCGGAGCATTTACCGTACAGGCGTTGCCACTCCTCCGGGGATGCCTGGCCCTCCCTGGAAATGAAAAGAATAACCCCAAAGTAAGTCAATCAAACTACAATAGCGAGGTATGCGCTTCAAATATATGCACCAATCTTTGATTTGAGTTTAGTCGAACCCCTTTATAACGAACTTTAAGGAACCAAAGGTTTTGTTCGCTTTATCCGGTGGTTCGCTATATCCGAACCGTTAAGAAAAATGCTAGAGTTCACAAAATGTATAGATCATTATTTGTAATGTGTATTCAATAGTGATGTATTAAAAAATGATAAAATCTATTACAAATGATCATTTATGAATTAAATCGACTAAAATCGATTACATTAAACTGACACAATACTAATTAAATTACGTACAATAGGAAAATGGCAGGGCCAAAATTTTTGTTCGTTATATCCGTGGTGTTCGTTATATACCGGGTTCGCTATAACAGGGTTCGACTGTATTACCCAAAATAATGACAATTCTCAGTATAAATACAGGGTGGCTCAACAGTCACAAGACCCTTTAAAAAAATAATCCCTTTATTTATTAATACTTCACATTTATTCTTTTATAATCCATAAATACATTTCTTGGAAATCATTTTTAACTAGTTTTCTAAATTGCGTTCTTCAATTAGCCACCATTTTGTTCTTGGCAATGGCGGGCTCTTTCTGAGGAATGCTCCATCACCTGTTGTAATGTTTCTTGGCTTATTCCTTCAATTTCATCAGGGATGTTGGTCTTTAATTGCTGGATGGTTCGAGGTTTGTTACGGTATATTCTGTCTTTCATTGCCCCCTGTTCTTGAAACCGCTGGAATAAGTTGTTGAATATCGCTTGTTTAGATGGTAGTTTTCTGACCCCAAAATAACGAATGTAAGTAAGCTCTTTGGGTTAGCACAATGGATCGTTTATTGTCTATATAAAATTCGATTATTTTTATTCGTAGCTATATCATTAATTTCTCCATAATTATTTCCCCAAAGATTACAGATGAATAAGCTGAAATGTATATAAAAAATTAACTGTAAAAAGTTATTGCATTCTAGAAGGGTCTAGTGACTTTTGGGTCACCCTGTATATGGCGGCTACTATGAAACTCTGAGCAAAGAAAGATACAAAGTGCACAATAATCACGTATCAAGATCTATATGTCACATCATTTACCGCTGTTGATTTAATAATCTAGAATTATGCTACTCATATCATTCGATTCAAGGGAAAATCGTTTTTAACAATGGTTATATGAAACTAGCTGACAGCAATCAGATTTTTTAAACGTTATTCTGTTTCACTAACTATTCTGCCACTGCCGCACACTCGATTCCATGAGCCCATTAATTGTTATGAAAAAATGTATTCAAAATAAGTAATCAAGAAAAAAATTCATTTTGTAATTTACAGACAAACATTGCCTATAATTTGCTGTCTTAAGACTTCTCAACATGGCAATAAGGAGTTTAATGCAACGTCATCGTACAACCACATGAAAAATGAAGGGTGTGTTCACATGTCCTCCGTTTTCAACTTGGAGTTGTGACATGCATTTCCGTATAAATTTTAGTAATCTATAATGCAGTTGCGCGCAGAATGCTACATCTCAACTCGTGCTTAAACTAAGAGCAAAACGTTTGTAGTTAAACGCATAGATTACTAAAATTCATATAATAATTACAAGATAAAAAGAACTTTTTTTATACCATGTTTTTAAATTTTCTGTTGAATCATATAAACTTGACAATTCTATGTATTAATAAATACTTTTTAAAATTTTTTGGATGGATTATCCCATCAACTTGAAAGAAAATGAAGTTAATTGGAAGTTAACTTGCGTTTAACTTTTCGTTCCCGTCCCAGCCGATAGATGGCTTCACCAGTCTACAAAACAAAATTAGCTGAAAATAACTGAAAATTAATTTAATTCTGCTTAAAGATGGCTAAAAGTATTTAAAAAATGCATTGTCATCGTATTATGAGCTATTCTAAAAGTTTCAAATGTCTAGCTAGTCGGGAAGTTAGATAAAAATCGATTGCAAGATTTGTAAGGGACAAACACATACACAAACAAACAAGAAAGCAAGTTAATAAAAACATGGTAAAACAAATGCATAGCAGAGCGCTAAGTGCAGAAAGAAGCTAAAGCACATAAAATCACTTTTCTACAATTCTTTTTCACGTGATTGCATAAATGACGTGCATGAATGCGTTTAACAGCAAACTTTTTGCCCTTCATTTTAGCTCGAACTGAGATGTGACATGTTGTATGCAATTACCTTATTAGCAAGAATAAAAAAAAATTGAAAAGTTTGTAGAATTTCTACCGTTCTATAAGCAATGGTAAGAAGCAAAACAATTTCTTTTTTTAATTTAAAAATATTCTAATTCTTTTCTATTCTAATTCTTTTTAGGGGATTTATTCTAATTCTTTTTAGGGGAGAATTCTGTAGATCACGTGGTTGCATTAGTGACGTCACATCCAACTGCTTTATAGATTGATACACGTTTATCTGAATCTGGAATAAAATAGATACAACATCGTAATAAATCTAATGATGGCTTTGTAAATGATAATCCTTCAGGAGTTCGATTGTAATGTTTCTCAGTTATGGATTAAGGAGAATGCTATCAATTATTGAAAGTCAAAATGATGGAGGATAAACCAAAATTATTCCCTGGTATTAAATAAACTGTGACCATCAGTAAGAGAGTATGTTGAGTCGTTTACTACTGGAAATTGTATGACGATTATTTGACGAGCGTTATGACCCAGAATAATATGCAGCAATTTTTTCTTGTTAGCGACAAGTTAGGCCTTTTCAACCAAATTCGAGAACAATGAAATTTTTTTTCTCGTAAGTCCATGCGTAATTTCATCCTAGAAAAATTTCCTATTCAAAATATTAAAATTTTCTAATTTTGGACCGTAGCTTTTTTTATTGGTACCTAAAAGTTCATTTTAGGTACCAATAAGATTTTCTAATACGCACATGTGTCGACCTGAAACGATGCTGCCGACAGCTGAAATTAAGGCTGATGTGTACTAACCCTATTGCATTCACTCACCTCAATGTTAACATATGGAGAAAATTCATCCAAGAATTGCCGACTTGAATTTAAAGTTTTTTTAAATTGTATTTTGTAATAGGGAAACAAATTTTACACCTTGGGGCATTTTTTTAAAATGCAAATAATATTTTAAAATTTAAATTATTCGGAGAAAAAATATGGTATATATAGTGTGTTTTAAACGCTCATAAATTCCTTTGGTGGACGAAATTTATAAAATGAATCCTGTTGCAAGGTGCAAAAAAGTTCAGGCTATCTGAAAATAGCCTGAACATTTTGATTATGAGCATTTGTGTAGCTGTAAATAGTAGACAAATTTTTTTCCTTAGGTTAAAATTGAGATGAGTGAATCCAATAGGGTTAGTTCACAGCAGCCTTAACTGGAGAGTTTAGCACTATCTATGGCAATTTCTCAGCTGTATGTGTACGTAGTACTCAATTTAACAGTAGTTGCTTACTTCTTCAAACATATAACTCGCATAATGGATGAATTTTTATTTCTATTGAACGTTTTATAATTGACACGGCTTTTCTTTAACTCTTTGAGGGGCGCCGTTTGCACAATGCAAACGCCTAAATCCAGTCTTTTTTCATTTGCATTCAGTGTATTCCAGTTAAATGAGCAGAAAAATGGCTAGTGCTACCACCTGTTATAAGTTTAAAGAAGTAAAAACATTTTGAAACCTTTTAGTGGAAAAATTGTCAAGATTTTTTAGGTTAAAAAAATCGAGAAAAAAATGCACCGCGCAAATGGTGGAGATTGTTGCTCCTGAAAGGATTAAAGTATATTTTTCCTAAAGGGTTAAGGATATTTTTCCTACTCTTTTATTCAGATTTGTGAAAATCGCCAAAAACGGCGCAAACTCATATTATTCACAGTACGAGTACTTAATCTTATGGGGAAGTTTTCAGCATATGTTTTTATCTCGGGTTTAGAAATTCGTTTCGTAATACGAAAATTCCTTTATCGAACTTTCTTTAGAATAATATAGATAGAACAAAGAATCATAGATAAACAAAAGAAAGTACTTTTTAAAACAGCTGAAAGTTAAACTAGTTAGGTTTAGAATTACACTTGCTTCGAGAAAGAAAAAATGTGTCATTTTATAAAGTTAAGGGAATCTCCAATGTGGGAATAATTTGTTTGAAATCCTTAGATAAACTAATTGCATTTCTAGTCACAGTTCCTTATATCATTTTAAGGGGACCGGGTAAGTCCTATCTCCGCCATGTTAAATTTACCATTTTTATGTACCTTTTTCTCATAAACTATCTGAGATAGGAATGTGAAATTTTTGTGATTGATAGAAGGATATATTTTGTACGTTTTAACAGCTCATTTTGTTTCTAAGTATCAATTATAAATTTATTTAATTTTTTTACTGCGGGTCACTTTTTAAACCCATTTTTCATGGCATTTTTCTCTTATAAAATAATATGTATTACATAAATATTTAAACCCCTGTGTTAAAATGATCAGTATTATGATATAAACTCATGATAAAAATTTGAAGTCATTATATTAGTTAAGTACTGAGAAAAAGGAACACGAACCTTCAAAATCCATGTTTTGAGAAAAACAGATTTAAAGTTTAAAACTGCATTTTTAAAAAGCATCACTACACAAATTTAATAAAATCCTGATTTATATGATGGATTGTCTATTTCAGATTCATGAAATGAGTCTTCCAGTTTGCGTTTGGCAATTTTTTGAGTTTGCCTAGCTTTTTTACTGTATTCAGAGAGTTTTCTCTCTCGATCTATCTCACGATCCTTATCCAGTTGTTTGAGTATTTTGATACAATTGACACCTGGACTGATCCCTAGCTTGACCAAAGTTTTGCATTTAACTATATTTCCTGCATTAAAGCAGGAAACAGCATCATACACACCAAATTTAAGTGTTTTTAGTGACACAAACACAGTTTTTGGTACACGAGTCCAGATGACATTATTTACAGACTCATTAGGATTCTGGGTTTTCCCATGTAAACACTTTTTCAACAATTCTGGATGGGACAATTCTCTGAAAATGGGTTTTATGGCTTCCATAATAGGCAAGGCAATATGTGTATGTCTATTGTGGTCATATGCATCTCCGCTGGCTTTTGCACGTTGGAATTTACACCAACTATCCATTCCTACTGGACAGAGCCCATGATTCGGATTTTCATTGCTGGATAGTAAATGAAAGTACTCTGCCCATACAGCCTGCTGCATATTTTGCAAAGAGCCAACATTTCGTCTAATTGCCAAGCCATAATACTTTTGAATTTTCAGAATTATGCAGTCGGTTAATCTATTTTTACCACCTAATGATTTTCCATCACTAAGTTTTTTACCGACATATTTCTTTTTCAGTTCAAGAAGTCGACAGCCCATTCTTTTTTGTATATGGCCTATACATTCTAGTTTTTCTATATTTGTATCACCATATACTTTTGATGACACAACACTATTGAAAGCTTTGGAATCACCATCCCCCAGGTATCTTACATACCTTGCA
Organism: Dolomedes plantarius; assembly: GCA_907164885.2. NCBI lineage: Eukaryota > Metazoa > Arthropoda > Arachnida > Araneae > Dolomedidae > Dolomedes > Dolomedes plantarius. Next base: position 60,356,979 of record OU015495.1, on the reverse strand, counting down.
TTATTGAAAGATTCCGACCTACTGAAAATTTCTCTCACACCAGCGATTTCCATACCTCCACTGACTCCACTGTAATTGGCAATGCATGCATCAGTATGCAAGTTTTTATTACTTTGGGGGCATTTTCAGAATTTGGACATAACAGAAATATCTATAACTTTCCCAGTGTCGACACTAGTTGCAGTCACTACACCATTGAGTGACATATGGCCACGTTTCTGCCATGTACCATCAAACGCGACACACAAATCTTGGCTGTTGTTGATGGCAATACATTCTTCAGCAGCTTTTTTCATTTCGTCTTTACAAACATTTTCTGCTGCAGGATATAAAAGGCCAATATAAGGTGAAATTTTTGTAGGTGGAGGCGGTAAGTTCATAATGCCACAAAATATCTTCCCTGATGTATGACCTTTGCCTATACTGCGCAGAGCATAAACCATTCTCAGATTTATGTCATATTTATTTACTGCATTATCAATTTTATGTGAATTGCAAAAATTAACTGTCTTTCCACAATTATCACAAGCAAATTGCAATTCCAAAGCAAGTCCCATACGTTTTCTCACTGACAGAGAAATATTTCCAACACAGTACCTGCACACAGCGATATCCTTTAGTGCACCTTGTAACACATTCAGGGATATAATGTCATTTCCAAGTTCTGTATTTTCTTTATAATCATAATCATCATACTGTGCAAATGAAGATTGTAGTTTGCATTTATAATCAATAGCTTCACCATCATCAGATTGCAATACTTCATCATTGTCTGTAATCTGATGCACAGTTTTCGGCTTACCAACACTGACACGCTTCTTAAATATTTTTTTACTTCTTGGCATTTTAATAAAATGGCTTCTACCAATTTAAAAACAGCAATAATAGTCGAATTATTAAGATAAAAAGAAGTAAAGAATGCAGCAGATCGAAAACAGATAATAAAACTTTCACACCAAAAGGATTTCAAACACAAATGAGCATGTGCGCAATAACAACAGTTAGAAACAACTAAAACAGTCGCAGTTAACTTTCTCTGTTGCCAGTTACGAGGAAAAAACTTAATATTGAAAAATATCAATAGAGAAAATAGTATTATAGAGCATTAAATAACGCCAAGTGCAAGAGAAGTGGTTTGTTTACATCAGAGGTGCCCTTTAAATGTCAAGTCAGCTATAAAGTGGTTAAGATAAACACCACATTTGCCAAACTTCTGTTTATTCGATCAACTAGTGTGATACATCATTAGAAAGGGGACATTTTACTCTCTCTAATGCAACAATAAAATAAAATTCGATTTTTTACTCGATTTTCCCTTTCCTGGTCCCCTTAAGAAACATTTTCTATTGGTTCCCAAACACTATTTCAGATCAAAAGCAGCAATGTAACATCGGAAGAGATGGTTTGCTCCCACTTCTCCAGTTACTTACTGTCCTCTTGAGGTATGCAGTAAGAGGGTGACTAGTGTGGAGGTTCCGGGACAGAGGCAATTGTTGGCCAATAAGGCGTACTTGAACTCGTCCTCACAGACAACGTGCTCTGCAACAGAAGAAAAATAGACTTATTTATCATAGACTAGAATAATTAAGCAATGAATTTAGGGTCAAAGCTCCACAGCCCAACCTATATATAGATAGTACGCTTTGTTATACTCAACTGAGATGAAAGTTAAGTTTTTTTACTTTGAGTATGGACGCTGTTGCCTACATCTGCTAACAAACTAATTAATTTATCTTACCTTTTTACTACAGCAAAGTAGTTGTTGTTATAGTTGTTTCTCATGCCCCCTGGTTGGAAGTTCAAGACCAAACTACAACAACTTAAAAACCTTGAAAGTCAATTCATGAAATAACCTTTCAAGTAGGCTAAAAAACGAAGCTATCTTAAGGCTCTATAAATCATAATTACAAGATAAAAAGAACTTTTTATATACCATGTTTTTAAATTGTCTGTTGAATCATATAAACTTGACAATTCTATGTATTAATAAATACTTTTTTAAAATTTTTTTGATGAGTTATCCCATCAACTTGAAAGAGAATGAAGTTAATTGGAAGTTAACTTGTGTTTAACTTTTCGTTCTCGTCCCGGTCGATAGATGGCTGCACCAGTCTACAAAACAAAATTAACTGAAAATGAATTCAAATTCTGCTTAAAGATGGCTAAAAGTATTAAAATGTTGCATTGTCATCGTGTTCTGAGCTATTCTAAAAGTTTCAAATGTCTAGCTAGTCGGGAAGTTAGTTAAAAATCGATTGCAAGATTTGTACGAGACAAACACACAAACAAGAAAGCGAGTTAATAAAAACATGGTAATAAATACATACATCTAACTTGAATGTCTGAAAGTACATGATAGAAATAATGAAGCCCAAAATATGTGCGTTTCAGTTTTTCACAGCTTTATGATCGAACTCGGTCACTGTGACTATCACTGTAGGAGAAAAATGCATTGATCCCCAGATGATACTGAGAATAGATTCTCTTTTGTTTCCAATGTACAATCCTCCCTTATTTAATAGATTAACAAAAAAGTTAATACTGTTAATAAATTACAAATAAACGGCATATAAAATTTGGTCTCAAGACACTTTGTTTTCCTAATTCGGAGGCACTTGTCACGAGACCTTGTCGTAAGACACCATTTAGGTGAGCGGACATTGTTTCCTATGAGGGGACAACACAGGCACGTCCAAGCCTTACTCGGAATACTTTATCGGAAATTTATAGATCTTTATCCTAAACCTTACACTGACAGGAATCGAACGAACTTACTAAAAGGGCTTGTACATAAATTTAAAAACACCATGATTTTCTTTTACTTTTCAGGGTAATACAATGTGTAGCAAACGTTAAAATTGCAGGCTGTTTCACCCAGCCGACAATGTGCTTATAACGCAAGATATATTATGAGCATAACGATGGTTCTAGCTATCAAACTTTATAAGATTAGCTGAATCAGGAAGAGTCAGAGTATTTATTCGCCAGCAGCGTTTGCAGACAAGTCAATACAGATCTTATATGCCTATTTCCGAAATTAAAAAAAGCCATTTTCTGATTTCATACTGACTGAAAAATCTCAATATGATTTATAAACGAGGAGAAATTATTTTTTTATTTGACTGTACCACGAAGGTTTCATTAAAAAAAATGTTATTTCCTCAGTAATTTCAGCTAAAAGTTCAATACACTGCAGCAAAAATGAAATGCTAAAATTTCACTGTCATGCAGAATGAAATATCCGAAAAACCCAAAGGAAGTTCATAAAACTGAAAATAAGATTTCAGAGATAAAAGAATTGTGTTTAATTTGCAAACGTTTAAGAGAAAAAAAAGTGGGCATATCGAAAGATAATATCTGCTATCAGTCATTTTCATGAAAAACTGACATAATTAAAATTGTTATAAAATTTGCTTTATTTACGAAAATCCCATAAAAGTGCACACGTGAAACTTATATGAAAATATAAACTCAAAAATTTTAAATAATCTAAGTTCGCTATATTTTTCACAGGAAAAATACTATGCTCCTTTTGTCTTTTCAACAATTTCGTAACTGGTTTAAATCGAATTTATCTTAAGTCCATCACATAAAATGTGGAAGGAGATTAAGTTTAGAAAATGCAGTATTTCGATTTTTGTTACGGTTGCGAAAAAACAAAAAATATGTTCCAGACTGTAGCGTTTGTGGGCCTCTAAGACGAATGGGAACGTTGAAATTCACTTTGCTGAGAATTAAGTTTTCAGGTTTTGGATGGATGGCAACAGAGGTAGAAATGAGACTGTACTTTTCCGATGGAATATTTTTTAGGGGAACACGTACCTTTTAAAGCCCAGAAGTGCACAAAAAGGGTCCGTTTTTCGAATAGACATAACTTTTTTACGGCCAAAGATATTTTGAAAGGATTTTTCTGCGACAAATTTAATTGCATTTAGTATTGCAACCATAATTTGTCGGTGTTGCAACACAATGCGATATAATTATTTTGCTTAACAATTAAAAGTAATGTTATAAACTGATCAAGAGCATAATTTCAAATCTTTAATTTAACTCTAAGGCCGTCTGCACACGGAGCCGTGTGCGTGGCTCCATTCAATTACATAGGTTGCGACTCATCACGGACTGGTTTGTGATTCGAGTCAGTTATCAGTTTCTTTTGAGTTGCCCCGTGTGCAGACGGCCTTAGATTACGGGGCCCATTTTTTCAATTCCCTCTGAACGGGTAATTTTATACCCCTCTTTATAAGAACGGCCATATCTTGGGATACATGCTATCCCACCCCGTAAGGGAAAAGTTAATATTTCATTTTTATAAATTCTATCACGCTCGTGAGGCCCATTGGGGAAGATCCCAAAATCACAGTGTTGCAAGAAAATTCAGCATAATTTGAAAGGATTTAAACTGAATGACTAGTTTCACACAAAGTGACTTTCGTTTTACACAGTATCACCAGACTGCAATACTCACCAGCGAAGACGACGTGCACTTTGTTTTCGGGACGGAAGATTTGCACGTACTGAGGGACGTTGGGAGCGAAATCCCGTACAGCCCAGGAGCGAAGAATCGTGTGCTCGTCCTGCAAGGGACAAGACACATATATGAGATTGCAGGAGTGTCGTGGGAAGCTCATAAAAGTTCAGTTGTCATCTTTCAGGTTAAATTAACATGCTCCTCTCGCGTGTTTACGACAGTATTGTTAAGCGGGATCTTTCCCACGAGTCGTGACAAAGCAGAGAAGCAATAATTCCACAAACAAAAGTGAATAATATTGACGAGAGTAACGGTTTAGTTATAACATCGGTAATGCAATTTTGGTCCTTCACAGAGGAGATTCTGCTATTTAAATTTTGTATTCTCCAATTCACTAATCAAAATAATTTTGCTGTAAAATTTTCAGACTCTAATATAGGATGTGTTAAATCTCAGTGTTGACATTCCAATATGTGAATGGTCATAGTATTTGTGTTAATTGAGCCCGAGACCTCGTTAATAAAATTTCTCACGTAAAATGACTTTACCACTTTCCTGCTGCTTTCTTTAGAGGAAGAATTTATTTTCTTCTATTACTTCATACAGTGTGACAATTATTGAGCTATATGAAAAGAAAAAAAACTTTCAAACCAGATAATAATTCTTTATGACCGTACCTTGGTTCAAACCTTGGTTACCTTGGTTGACTGTACAATTGTTCAAAAGTTATTGTTCTTTCAGAACAATAACTTTTGAACCATTGGTGAGATTCAGTGAAAACGTGGTGGTAGCATACTCAAGTTTGAGTGTTTGAAGTCCTGAAAGAGCACTTTGGAGAGCGCATTCTGGCTTAGGGGTACCCAGAGGCTACTGGAATGAGAATCGCTTGGCCGCCATATTCTCCTGATCTCAACCCTTGTGAGTCATTTTTGTGGGACAATATTAAAGACAAAGTTTACGCAAATAACCTCTAAACCATCGCTGAGATCAAAACAGCCATTTAGGAGGTCATCCAAAGCATCGATGTCTCGACACTTTAGCGAGTTTTGCAGAATTTTGCTTTTCGTCTGCGCCACAACATAGCCATTGATGGCACGCATATCGAACATGTCATAAACTAAATCCGACTATCTGTAGTTACTTTTCAAATTTGAATAAAATTTTTGAACTCAGTAATTTTTTAAAATTTGATTTTTTATTTCATATAGCTCAATAATTGTCACCCTGTATGTACAACGCTATGACACAATAAACATGGAAAAACAAAATGCCACAACTGGTTTTGAAGAATGGCCAGAGAAGTCTGGTTGCAACATTCGTGTCCTCTGCCTAAATTAGACGAGTAAAACACATTCAATAACGCTTTTGCATAACCAGGAATGAACAAGCTACATTTTGTTGTTATTTTCTTTTGCCTTTTTTCATAGATTGAAGCTTTGCAAAAGTGCAGAAATATTTAATTAACATCCGTTATGGTCGATTCTTTTATTTGAGTTCTCGAATTTTGAGGGCATTCTAATTTCCAAGCAATGGAAAATTTGAATCTAGTTTTGGCCATCACCCAGAAAGATTTTAGGTTAAAAATGATACAGTGAAAGAATTTGTGTCAAGACAGTATTAAATTTAGATTTCTAAGTTAATGACTCGTACAGCATCTTCCACGGTTTGCTGATTATCCTTTCAAGTCCTACAAAAGTAGCTAGAATAAAAATATAACTAAGCCTTCATGAATTAAACAGTTCAATATAGCGTCGGACCTACATATAATGATGTTATTGTCGGATATACACTGTCATTGCGAGGTTCAAACAATATATTACTGTTTTATCTTAGAAGTTCACATATTCCAATCTTGTGGATTTCTTTTTCTAGTTCAGTTAGATAATAATAATAGTTCCCCTTGAGGTAACTGATTTGGTTAAGCTCCCTAATGACGAGACCAGTCGGTTACCTCGATTTCTGGTTAGGTTCCGGCACTACTGCAGAATCTTGCCTCTGGTGCGTGGAGCCCTGAGAGCTTGATTTCTGTTTGTTTTTTGTCTGCATTCTTCTTATAATTATCTAGCTCTGTTGGATTATTTATTTTTAGTTATATTTGTCCATTTTCAATATGAAGATATGAAGCAACTGCGCAATCTTTTATTGAAAAGTTTTATGTTTTCATTGCTAGGGTAGGTTTTAAGTTAACTTGTTTGGCAGTCTATGCTCGCTTTTTAATTTTTTTTTGTTAGTTTGATTTGTTTATATTATTTTACATAGTAGCGATTACTGTTATTAGAAAGGAACAGTCATAAACTATTTTGTATAGACTCTTTAGCTCCAAGAAAATTGTTTGAATATCTTTGAGAAATTTTTAATGTAAATACGGACCGTAACCAATTTAATACAAAGTATCATCATCAACCTGGGTGGAATAAACAATAATATTATGCAAAGTTTTGACTAACTGAAAAACGTAGAGTAGAAATTCTCGAGAATGCTAAGTTGAAAGCCCAAGAGACGAGTAGGAGGGAGCACAATGCTTTGCGATGTGGTTATGTTTGAAAACTAAAATTATTTGTTACAATAAAGCTTCTGATTATGATAAAGGGAATTTATAACTTACTCTCGTAAGTTGCAGCACTTCGCAAACACAGCTCTTTTATGAGAAATATGGTTAAGTGTAGACTTTAGCAATCAGGATAATTACATACTTAAGGCAAACTAAAGTCGGTTCAAACAATATAGCTACCATGATTATGAATGAGTTCTTAATATGTTATAACTAGTAAAAAACTAGATTGTTAATGAGTTCTAAATATGTTATAATTAGTAAAAAAGTAGTAAAACTAGGTTTAGCTCTTAGTGTAGCATTTCTGCTTATTTTCAATTGATTTGACTGTCTGTTTCCATGGGGATCTCGGGGCTTTGGGATGTCTTTTGGTTAGACCTACATCCTATTCAGAAAGTTCCACCTTGAAAGTTCCCCCCTTGAGGCCTCCTGATGACGAGACGGGTCAGTTGTCTCGATATATGGTTTAGTTCTTATACTGCTGCAGGATCTTGCATTTATGATGCGTTTAACTCTAAGTGCAGGATTTCTGTTTATTTCGTCTGATTGTCATTGCATTCTTTCTGTTAATTAATATCTTTCTCTGTTGAATTATTTACATTTTACTAGTTATAATTGTTTTTTTTTCAGTATGAGGATTTGTTGCAACTGTGCATTCTTTTATTGAAAAATTTAAAATTATTCAAAGCTAGTGCAGTTTTTATGTTAATTTCGTTCGGCTGTCTATGCCTTCTTTATGTAATTTAATTTATGATTTTGTGTTGAATAATTTACAATGTATAAGTTTTCTAAATATGCTCTAATTTATTTAGAAATTTAAAATGCTTGATTAATTTAGAAATTTAAAATACAAACTTTATTTGAATAATTAACGTAGAGCAATAAGTGTACTAAAACGAACATCTCAGGCGGACACTCATGTTTTGTATCGGATGTTAAAAAGACAGCTTTTTGGGCTCAGAGAGATCTCTCAAGTAGGTTTGTGTAGTAAATAAATCGAGATTTCATTCAGGAAAATCAAATGACTTGTAAAGCGCATCTGCATTAATCATTTGCTTCTTCCTGCCGTAAACCAATTACAAGCCATTGCGGTTTTGCATAACCTCACAAACAGTTTCGTCTTAGAAACGATTAAAAACGTTTTAAACCGATATCTTCATGTCTTAGGGCCGAATTCAGGCTTCAAAATTCACAAATTAGCGATCTGTAAGAAAAAGATTTCCGGAATGCGCACACTTTAAATGGTAATTTTATTTAGGTCAATGTTTATTAAGGGTATACAAAATGTTAAATCCGTGTAACAATAGGTTAAGTTGAATTACGACCCTTATTTCGTTTAACAATATTGCATACAGCGCCATTTATCCCCTGGTGGTGAGTTTTTGAATTTTTTTTTTGGCGGAAAAGGAATTCCCATGACTTCTTTTAAACTATTACCAAGTTTGATAACATTTGGTCCAGTAGTTTTCCTTTTATGACCATTTCAAAGTGGAACTTTAATTATAACCACCCTGTAAATTAAAACGTTATTCGAAGTTTAGTTAAAATCGGAAAATTGTAGAAAACTTTTAAGAAAGTTGGTTTTTTCCGCTTTTTGAAACTGAAACTGAAGATTCCGATTATGTCTATAGCCGTAACATAGTTTTTAACAATGATATGATCCATAACGAAAATTCGATGCTATACATTTTTTCTCATTTTATTTATATTATAATTAATTTTCTCATTGTATAACTTTTGAATACTATTCAAACATCAATTCTATTGTTATTCAATTTAAAAAAATCATAATATTTCATATTTTAACGACCGTTCGGCAGTCAGTGCGCTGGGGAGGCCCTAACTGAATTCAATTCATGCTCCCCCCCCTCCCCACCCTAAAAAAAGTTAGAAGCACTGCCTATGCTGACTACCAATTGCTCAAGTTACATTACATTACATTACAACGCTTTGTTACTAGTAAGTCGTCACCTTAATAAAACACGATCAATAAAGCTACCATGAATGCTAAAGAGCTATAAATATGGTTACGGTTATTAAACATTTTGGCCTTAAAAAAAAGCCCTCGAATAGATCTCTGATAGATAAATAGAGGCTTAGTTTAATTTTATGATTCTGCCTATAATAATTGCTATTTTGTAAGATTGCTCTCTTAATTTACCGTAGCAAAAATTTGCGACCGCTCGTCACAAAATTGGAAAACCCCCAGTCCTGCTAAATGCTTTTTCGATTAGATTTTCATGCGCCTCTTCCTTTCCTATCCGATACGTAGGGAGATAGTGCGCAAAAAGAGATCCTCTCTTAGTGGAAAAAGAGAAATAAATGATAATAATGATAAAAAAAAAACACGCTACACTCACCGCGGCGCTACGATCGGCGTAGTTCCTCGCCGCAAGGATGAAGCAAGCCTCGGCAGCGTTCATCCTGCAACAAAAAGGGAGAGAGATAAAAAAAAAAAAAAAGAGTCAATTAGGATTACAAATAACACTACTCGGCTCTTCTGGAAACGCAAAAATACATTATTCTCGGAGAATTACGTATGTGCATACACAAATGTTTCTTTCCATAGGCAGGATTTCTCCACTAGTATGGAAAATAATCGAACTTCTTTTTTCCATAAATCTCCCGGAACCACAGGTGGAGCAATTTATTTGCGTTTTCGCTCTCTCTTTTTCCTCTCATAAGGGATGGAGAATCGGGAATAGTGGCCGTTAAGTCTCTCAAATTCATTTTAGAGGCCTCGATACAACGCGGATCAGATGATGAACGAAAGTATCTGCTCGTAGTTCCAAATCGTACATAACAGAAAAAGATTTACTTTCTTCCTTAAAGCTATATGATTTGTGAGTATATATATATATATATATATATATATATATATATACATATATATATATATATATATATATATATACAGGGTGTCCATAATTAAAGTCACACTTTCAAAAGGCTGCAAAAAAAGAACCACTGGTCAGAATGACTTCAAATTTGAACTGAGTGTACTGGAAGAGGGGGAAACGATTTGGCATAATTAAAATAGAGTTCCAAAATGTATCAATAGTTGGCGCTGTAACATTTTGGAACTTTTTTTTATTATGCCAAATCGTTTCCTCCTTCTTCCAGTATATTCAGTTCAAATTTGAATTCATTCTGACCAGTGGTTCTTTTTTTGCAATCTTTTGAAAGTGGGACTTTAATTATGGACACCCTGTATATATATATATATATATATATATATATATATATATATATATATATATATATATACACACTCGATTCCGGCTAGTTGGACCACCGGTTTATCGGACCAGTCGGTTATTAGGACCAAAATGGTAACGTCCCGATGTGGTCCGATTAACCGGAATCGAAATATATATATATATATATATATATATATATATATATATATATATATATATATATATATATATATAACGGAATCTCGATCGATCGTTCCCCGAATCGTCGTTTTCCCGTATGTGTCGTTTATTTCTCCCAGTCGCGACGATCATATTGCTTTGTTATGTACCCGCATCTATCGTTTTCCCGCATTTTTCGTTATGTTCAGTCGGTCCCTTGAAAAACAATAGATCGAGATTTCACTGTATATATATACACTCAAGAGCCAAAACATTATGACTACCCCTACATTTTGCAATGAATTCGCCTGGATGACGTGGAAGGCACGTGATCAGGTGGAAGTGGTATTTAACTGCTGCTGGAGAGTCTGAAGAATCATTCTTTCACTTACTTCTGTGTGTGATGGGAAAGGCTGCGAATCTAAGCGACTTTGATAGAGGGCAGATTGTAATGGCTCGGAACAAGTATTTCCGAAACTGCACGACTCGTGGGTTGTTCGCGACCTACAGTTGTTAGTACTTATGCAAACTGGATGAATGACGGTGAAACCAGCAGTAGACGACATGGTGTTGGACGTCCACACGCTATCAAAGAAAAAGATCGTCGGAGACTGTCTCTCATGGTGAAGCGAAACCGGAGCCAGACAGTGGCTCAGCTGACAGTCCAATACAATGCAGGGCCAAGTAGAATAGTATCGCAGCACACTGTTCAGCGGACACTATTGGATATGGGGCTACGCAGCAAACGTCCCACTCGTGTGACTTTGCTGACCAAGCGTCATCGCCAACTGCGCCTGCGCTGGGCTCGGGAACATCGCGACTGGTCCATGGATCAGTGGGAGAGAGTTGCCTGGTCAGATGAATCACGGTTTGTCATTCATCACGCCGATGGCCGTGTCAGGATACGCCGTCTTCCAGGCGAAGTGTTGCTCCCGCAATGTACAGTAGGTCATACACAGGCCGGTGGTGGCGGTATTATGCTTTGGGGGACGTTCTCTTGGGCGTCTCTGGTACCCGTGGTTGTGGTAGAGCAGACCATGAATGCTACAGGGTATCTGAACATCATTGCGGACCAGTTGCACCCTTACATGGCCTCTGTTTTTCCAGCTGGAAATGGAATGTTCCAACAGGACAACGCCCCGTGTCACAAGGCTAAAATTGTGTTGGAGTGGTTCCAGGAACATGATGCTGAATTCCAGTTAATGTTCTGGCCGCCTAAATCACCGGATCTCAATCCGATAGAACACATTTGGGATGTCATAGGACGGCAGCTCAGAGTTCAAAGACCACCAATTCCCAATATCTCGGATTTGCGTGACCGTTGCTTAAACATCTGGTACAATCTGTCTCCGGCCATCTACCAAGGACTTGTGGCATCCATGCCAAGGCGGGTTGAAGCTGTGTTGCGCGCCAAAGGTGGGCCAACTCGTTATTGACAGGTGGTCATAATGTTTTGGCTCTTGAGTGTATATATATATATATATATATATATATATAATAACTCCGATTACCTGAGCTTCCCTGGTTCAACAAAACCAAGAAGTTACACTGTCGTCAAAAAGTATTGAGAACTAATTTTGTTTTATTTTAATGGAAGAAACTTCACTATCTTAGATTAGGGGAAATTATTAAATTATTTATATTTTCTTTATTTATAGGGAGAGTCGAAACTAAAATTTCGGCCAACTCCCTGTCCCCCGGATAAAAAATAAATCATTATTTTTCTGAGTAAACTTTAACGCATACAATATGTTTTGCTTGTGAATGTATTTAACATTTTTTTTTTAACCATCGTAAATTTCTAATGATGCCACAGCCTGTATCCAAACTCTGATCTTTAAAAGTCAACCAGTATCTACCGAAATGTCTCGGTGATATGAAAGAGTTTACTTTCAGTCTCGCATATTCCTCCTTCATTGGGGAGCTGCAAGGGAGCTGATTTTTTTTTCCACAATGGCCATTTGTCATAGACCTTCTAGAGGTTTATGATTGTTATTTTGAACGGCCAGATGACATTCTAAAGGCCGTTTTTTTACAGGACAGGGTTTTGAATACAGGTCTGTAAACTTCCAGATTTATTGAATTCAAATATCTGGGGATGCGAGGATGTGTTCCTCACGCATTCTTTATTTGGAGAAATACAAAAAAAAAAATTATCATGACTATTTACTGAATAATATTTACAAACATTCAGTGGTGAAATTTTGAAAATGATAAGTTTTCAAATTAGCCCATTTATAACTCATGGCACAACAATTCAAATAGCTTTTCAGCACTGTGGACCAAGGCCTGAGGTGCCCATCTCCGCTTTCATGACCGTGGGCTTGGGGTACCATACAGCATATGTCTCGGTCAGGTGGTCAACCTGAAGCGAAACCCCCACAGTTAGTTCCCAGGCATGCTTGGTCCTCATTTTATAGACCCACTCAAGGGATGAAAGGCATGAGTCGACCTTGCCCGTCGCAGCGTCGAACCCTGGACCTCTGGTGTGGTAGCTTGACGCTTTTAGCCACTACGCCACCGGGCTTCTAAGCACATTTATAGCTAATTAAAAGTTTCAGTTAAATCTGATATTGGTACGTACAAGTCACTGATATTGGGTAATAATTGCTTGTGAACATTATTTAAATGGAAGGCCTCTAACGCTTCCAGATACATATCGTAAGAACGTGATATCCAGAAGTGAATCTTTCCTTTCACCGATGTTATTCTAATTCTGGCTTATGTTAGAATTTATCCAAAAGGCAGCTTGCTTTATGTATAAGCTAGGACTTTTCTCCTGGTATTCCAGTCGTTTTAAAGCTATTTTTATTATCTGAGAAACCCAAGATATTATTTTAAATGTTAGTTTTCATTTTTGTTTGCCGAGGGTATTATTTCTGCATTTTGACATATTCGTATGACTCTCTGAAACATTTCTCCTTATGTTACGCGTTTTATCGTAACTCTATTATTATCTACTGAAGAGATACTAACTGTAGAAGTCGGTTACAGTGGCAGTGTAAGTGCAGTGCAGATAAAGAATTAGACTTGATAACACTATAACTGATTTGGATACTAGGTATTTCGTCAATAATTCTTTAGAGATGGATGTGCCACTAGATTCCTCCACGACTCTTGATGTAATCAAGAGGATCAAGGTGAAAGCTTGCAACTAGCGTTGATTGTAGAACTAAATGGAACAACTCTCTATCTAATCATGGATCGATTAATGGCAAAAAGACCTCGCTCTGTATTGAAAGCCTCCATAAAGGGCAGTTAAATTTACGTTGTGATAAATTCGAAAAGATGAAGTTAAATGAATACTACATATCGTTGCACAAATTAATTAATGTACGTTAAAACAGAAAAGCCTGGAAACAAGAAATCGAATCTACTCTTATCAGGACGCATTTTCCTTTTTTTTAAAGACTAAATGAGTTAAATACACCTTTTTCAAGAAATTAAAAGGAGTATCTCATTCAACACATATGAAAACTAAGAAATTAGATGTTAGTTGTCTTTGCGCAGTTCTCTACGTAAGAATTATAAAAAATAAGCAGCTAGTGACAGTTTATAAATGCTCTAAACCAAGTCAACTCTAATTTCATGAACAAAAAAAACAAGTGCTGAATCACCTTTTTAAGAGCAACTCCTGGTTCTAACTCTAGTAGGATAAAAGAAGCTGTATAGAAGAGTGAGAAGATGCCAAAGCATTTTGTTGACTCTATCTGAGAAGCATAAGACAGCTTTTAAAACTAATGAACGTGAAAAACTTAGACTATTATCCTAGACAGTATAACGAAAACAATAAGAAAACCTGGAAGCTTTCAGATAATGGAAAAAAATGAAAAACCTGTGTTTGTTATGAGGTAGATTACAGACGATTTCACCCACATCTATTGTGTCAGGAGCGCATTCTCAAAAACAGGCCTTACTGTGAATAACTAAGGAGGGACTTTAGTTTGGGAACCGACTCTTTGTAAACATGAACAACAGCTGATCTCGAACTTGTTTAATAAACAATAAGCTAATTTAATAGTTACAAGATTTCTTCTGTTACAAATTTGTAAATTAGCACAAACCCGACAAAGTCGCACTAACCCGAGAGAAATACACCACAGTAAATAAAATGGAAATAATTTAATGTTCCTTGGGCGGCCCGGTACCATTTGATCCACGGACCGGTACCGGTCCGTAGCCCGGGGGTTGGGGACCACTGTCACAGAGGATTTGTATAAAACTGGGAGGTGGTCATAATAAATTTGATATGCAGTGTATAACGCTGGAAGGAAGGCTACCAAAATCAATGTGTTTCGCTAAAAAACATAACGATGCCGATTTTAAGCTAAAAATATTTTCTTTTTAATAAAAATTATACTGAGTTAGAAGTTAAATCCTTTACGGAGCTCTGTCTGGTTCCATTTCAGTATAACCGCATTTCTCAAGGATTGCTCAATTTGTTTAGGCATTTGTAAACATCGATAGATGAGCTCGGTCAGTTTGACACAAGAAACATCTATTTCCATAATTTGACTATAAAGGGGAAATTTCCATTTCTTACGCAATACAGGGTGCACTAATATGGATGTAAGAGGAATCACCTTGCCCGGGTGAGGTCAGTGTCCTTGAGTGCCGAACCTTGGATGTAGATGACTCTCTGTGCCCACATGGGCACTTGGAGAATCATCTTCATTGTCGCGTCCAGCTCGCAGGGAGAGAGCAACACCACGTAGTAGTCCTGAAAAGAAAAAAATGTTCAGCACCATCAGCGCATATTGTGGTTCTAGGAAATTCAACATCTCCTTCCTTTTTGTCAAGCGATTGTTAACTGTAAAAATTGTCTTAAGCAAAAATTACCTTCATTTGCAGTAATGTGGTTCATCGAAAAATTATCTAAGATTTGAATTAATGGTTGAGGTCTTTCTGTAAGAGTACAAACTCCAGATCGGTTTTATCGGATGGATTAATTGCAATAGTATTTTCTCATTTATGTGTTCATCAACTGATGAGAAAATCATAGAGAAGGCATTTTAAAATAGGTCTCTTTGTAAGGATTTTCTAAACTCTAAATGTTTGAAAGATGCCTCATTAAGATCCTTTTAATTTAATAATAAAAAAGAAATCTTCGTGTGCTGCTGCCAATTAAAAGTGTGATTGCAATACTGATAACGAAAAGATTCAAGAATAACAATTCCTTACTGTTTTTCTTTCCAATGAATCCTCAACAGGGTGAATAACTATGAAAAGGAGAGTTCGAGTGGGACTGTTAAAGATTTTTTAAATGGGATATAAATTACAGTAAAAAATGAATGTTTGAAGTATACTTTGTAGAAGTTTAGGATTATCAATATAAGAAAATACTCTTAAAAGTGATCGAGTGGTAGAGAGAAGAGGTAAACAAAAAATGTAGAGAAGAGTGTGAGTTATCTTGGTCCTATTAGAATTCACTGAAAACTCTCACTGAAAACTCTTCACTGATTTAAGGGAGCAAGGGACCTCCAATCTCGTTCTTTAATTTTTAATATTTTACACTATATACCACATGTATACTTAATATTCTTTTCTACTACACTGAAGATACTTAGGATTCACAAATAAGTATTTTGTGGAGGAATTTGACCTGTTTATCAAAAAAGTTCTTCTAAAATGCTAGTATTTTTCAAAAGGCTCTATGCGTATTAATTTTCTTCTGATATCTTCCGAATTTCTCAGAATTGTTAATTGAAGTGTTTGTCAGAAAACTGTGCATAATTCTTTAAAATCACACAGATTTTCCAAATTTATAGACCATAAAATAAAGTAAAAACTTAAAAAAATAAAAGGCAGAATAGAAAAAAAATTATTTAAGACTTTAGATTCCTATAAAAAAATTAAATGAACATTTATATTTATATGCATATGATAAACTTATAATAAAAAGTTTAAAGACTTTAATTAATATAGAATGCTCATACAGCATTTTGAAAAATGTTAACATTTTTGAAAAAAAAATTGAAAAACAGTCATTATTCTGCAAAATATTCCTTATTTTGAATTCTAAGGGTTTTCAATGTAGTAAAACAGAAAATTAATTTTTCTCATTTTATATTTAGAGTTAAAAAATTGAAAATTTAAAAAATCGAGTTTGAAGGTCCCGTGTTCCCTTGAAAAAATCCGAAAAAATATGCGTGTCGTCTGATTTAATCTATCAATAACTAGGCCGTAAAGGACTTTTCGACATTCTACAACGTCGCTATTTGTCTGCAATCAATGTTATGCTATTAGGACCGGCGCAGTTAATTATTTAATCTTTTCTATTGGAAAAACCATATAAAAGGCCACATCTAATTTTCTAATTATCTCACGAGATGTGTTTTTTTAGCGCTCTCTGCACTACTTTTGATTATATTTCGAACCATTGGGCAATTTGTGGCAAATTTTTCGTTGACTTTCTCACCTGTAGCAGGGGATGTGCATAAAATTCATTGAGAAAGTCCATGACGGTGTCGGCACGTAGCGTCGTGCTACATACGACCACGTGGCGCTCGCTCTGAGCACGGTGCATGCTGTACGTGCCGCCCAACTTCTGTCGCTCCATCCACGTGTAGGCAAGCTGTTCAAACTGAAAGAAAAGTAGAAAAGTATAGGGGAGAGCTGATGTATGTCAACACTATATTGTGTTATGTAAACATCCCAGTTTTGTGTTTTATGTGACAGAATTAATGAAATCGAGTGTGTAAGTAAGCTCATGGTCCAACTGCTCAGTTCAAAAACATCAGCATAATACTTTAAGGTTTATAGTGGTATCTTAATTTCGAAAAATCATGTAACAGTTGAACTAAAATCAGCTTCAATTCCACTGTATCGATGGAAGATGAAACTATTTAATCTCATAAGAAAATCAAAGTTGTTGGGGGAGGTTGTTTTAAAGCCATGCGCTTTATAACTTGCTCGATTGTAATTTAAGTACATTAAAAAAAATATCGAATGAAACTATCACCACTGGGGACGATGTCTGCCAAGTAGGACAGCTTTTTGCGTCTTTTGCGCATGCGCTTGGCGTAATATATGCATCTTGGCGACAGGTTGAATGAACGGGTTTTTTCTGGACTCGGTGAGAAGACACTCTCTGTTCGATGACGTTAGAGCAAGGTCGCTTGTTACGAGGTTTGGTGCTGGGAGTCATGAGGAGTGTGGAACAGTTTTAGGCCTAATGTGGTAAATCGTATTTTTTTTTGTAATATTTGCAACAAGTATCTTCTGAGAATAAAATAGTCTTTTATAATGTACTCCTACAGGCACCTGTTGCAATTTGTTTCTGTTAATAGTGTGATCCTGACTTCATTTAATATTAATTATAAGTATTAAATTTATTCATGGTGCTTGAGAGTCACGTGGGGCGTGTATAGGACATATGCATAAGAAATCTCTTTATTTTTAGCTGAAAGTTTGGTATAAATTACATTATCATCGCTTCACCGTGAGATGTAATCTGGTTTTTGCTAATTTAACAGGTAGTTTTTTTAAGCACAACGCTCTATCCGTTTTTAATCTCTGCGATCACCACCAGTACAGAGGTTATGCACTTAACGGTAGTCTATACCAATTACTTCGATAGTTATAGAAATTGAACATCAAACACATGTGACCAGGGGTTACAAACCGTTCTTTACCTGTGTGGGGAGGACGATGAGCGCAACGCAAATCATAACGACCATGAAGAGCTGCGAGGGCCAGACATCTGGCCTGTAGTCGCCGTAACCAACCGTTGAGAAAGTGACAACTACGAAGTAGAGGCTCTTGAAAAGGTCTACGTTGTGGTTGCCCGAGCGCTGGAAGTGCTGGAAACCACAGACGCTGTAAATGTTTAAACAAAAAAGAAAAACAAATCAGATACATAGTTTTCCACTTTTCTTTTGTCAATCAGACGGTCCAATATTTTATATATCGAGCTATCAAATGTTTTCTTTACTGATCAGTATTACTTGGATTGAATATACATCTATGCGTCGTTATTAAACATTAAAGGAAGCCCCATGCTGAGTAGATAAGAGAAAATGTTATGTCCCAAAAATATGAATCAGGGGCTTTTCATAGTTTCCAACCGTCACCATTTGCCTCCTGTGGGTGTTATTGTTTTCAGGAACGGTGTTATCAGTTCATTATTTTAGATTTTCTGTTGGCATAGGCATGAAAAATGCCACTCATAATCCTCCACTTATTATATAAGGTGCGTTTATTTCCAGTTCTATCTGTATTGCTGTTGATTATATTTTGCATTGTTCCGAATAATCCCAATTTTAAATTGTATATTGTAGAGTATATATTGTAGAAGGGGTAACCATTAAGAAACAAGAGAAGTGAAAGGATTTTTGTTTTCACTGGGACTAGGAAAATTTCTCTATTGTATCTGTATGTATCTTTTCCAAATAAAAAAGAAATAAATTTGTTCATACATATTAAAAGATGAATGCAACACGTCTTTTGTCTCGAAACAAAGCATTCTCTACTGAACTGTAGAAAAGTTTCGTTTACGTAGTTTTCTTATACTTGTGAAAAAAATTACTAGTAAAAATCTACAGTAAACATTAATCCTCACTTGACGGCAAAGTACATTTATTATTTCAGTCCCCACAGAAGAAGTCACATGGGTTAGGTCCGGGCAGCGAGGTGGTCATGTAAATAGAAAAAAGCGACTGATGACCCTTTCTTCTGTAAAGCGATGACGCAACAGATTCCGCACCGATCTTTATAGCTAAAAATGCTGGCGCTGATGTCGACTACGTATTCATGAACTTGCATTGTGATGTTTCTTTTGCGTTTTATGCAAATTATCGGGTGCACTGACAACAACAGCGCTATATCTCCCCTATCGGCGACTTTTGGAACTAATTTTTTTTTCATGGAAACTCTTTCCTATGCCGTCCTTACACCCTCTATAAATTTTGCTGGAATTCCTACTGATAGATCGCCCTACAGGTGTCTCTGAGTAGTGTCAGTTTAATAAAAATTACCCTATATGTATCTATATATATCTATCTATCTATATATAAATACAGTACTCTTGGTTTCCTTATGGCATGCTCGGGTAACAATTCCACAGCCGAGAAAAGTGTCTTGAGTTTGGGTTCTTCAGATATAAGTTATTGAAACGTCTTACTACCACCAGAGGGAGTTCTTCACATACTTTGTGCCACCTATAATACCTGCATTAGACTTGAAGTTGAACACGGGGCTGAATTACTTATTACAGCCTCAGAGACTGTCCGGAATAAATTAGAAGTTAAGCAAAAAATGCTCTCAACGGAGCCCATTCAACTCCAGTTGAAGGTAATGCAAGTTCAAACTGCCTTAGGACCACTGAAGGACAGAAGAAAACGAGCCGCTTTAAACCTAGCCGAAAAACTTAGCCGAAGAGGCAGCATCTGGTCACCTTTCAGACCAGAACCTCTTGGGCTCAAAGCACAAAAGACTTTTCTGCCAGTGATCGATGACTTGTTAGGTAAATTTGACATTCCCCTCACTAACAGGCAGCCACTGTTCAATAATTTAAATTTCTTAAAGATTTTTAATTTGGCAGACTGCAGGCTATTTAATCTATTTAATCCAGTTGGTAAAAAATATTCAGTAGTGATGGAACTGAAGAGAACAAAGGAGGGATCTCTTGTCGAGAGATACCCCGCTGAATCATGGCCAATTTCTATACGGATGGCTCCTCTGTGGATGTCGTTAGAAATGCTGATGCTGGGGCATACTTGAAAGGATCTTACGCTCAGCAGCGCTTCAGGAGCGTACTGCAACACTATTGTTGGTGAGGTGGCCTCTGTTTTCTTCGTTCCGGGGGGCTATCCAGAAGAGAAATGAAACTAATGTAGTCATCTTTGTTGACTCTCAGGCTATGATCAAAGTCATTACATCCGTCTCCCTGAGTCTCGGAATCTGTTTTGAAGCGACAAACTGCAATCCATTTAGTTATAGATAGTGGTCGACGTGTCGCACTGCAAGGGATCTCCAGTAACTGTAATATTTATGGCAATGACTTGGCGGATGATTTTTCCGGGTCTGGCTCAAAACTTCCCTAACCGACGCTACCCTTTGATTATCAAACAATCCAAAGAATGATAACTAAATAAATCAAACTATGCCGATGTAATATTAACCAACAATTATTCACAGAAAATAATGGAGCACTTTATTAACGTCCCACTTACCACGGGACTTACCAAATGCCACAGGTGTAACCTGTTCTCTTGTTCTCATTGGTCACGACTACCTTCAAAAACACATGAACCGAATCGGCCTTGCAAATTCTTCAACTTGCCCTTTGCGGGGCCTTCCCGATATGACAAAAACCCATCTCAGTAATTGCTCCGACCTTGATAATGATGTAGACAATAATTCTATAGAAACTGATCTTAACTTTTTAATATCTCGAAATTGTACTGGGCTGCCAGACGGAAACTCATGTTGAAGAAATTAAGATCTGGAGTAGGATTAAAAAAATTCCAGAGACGAAGTAAATTCTTTTTATTTAAAAAAATATTCTGCAGCTAAACACCACCTGTGACGTCAGATTTCTCTAATCCTGGTAGTTCTTAGTTCGTTTATGCAAGGTCGACTTAAATTAATTAAATCGATTAATATCGATTCTTTCGATCTGTGTATGTTTCTTTCACGAAGGAGAGAGAAGCAGCTCATCTCCATTTATCTTATACGATATCGGTCATTCTGATACGAAGAAAGAGTTTTACCAATTTTCCGATTCCTCATAAAGTAATTTTGATTAATATGACTTACTATCTTTTCTTATAAGCCGGTGTAAATTACGAAATCAACAGAAGACAGGCCCAGATCTAAAATCAATATTATATTGCTCCCAAAAATGGAAGATTTGAAAGTGATACGCTAAGGGAAATTTTTAGAAATTCCACGTGATCTCATCTTTATTCATCGTGTGATATCTTCACAGAGTGATACTTCGTAAGCGTGAATACATTTTTCTTGATATTATGTCTGAAGTATTATATTAAACTTTTAAACATTTAGAAACAATTTGAATATAAATAATACAATAAGTGTTATATCACTTTGCATGTGCTTTTAAGATGCTTTAGAATTTTTCTGTACGTGAGATTCACCAGATAAGCCTGAAATATGAAAACTAAAGAAAATTTATTATAATTTCGAGAATATGTAAATACATAATTATTTGATTACTTAAGATGTGGCTTATATGCATTTCAGTTCATTAACAAAGTGTTTAGAAATATTTTTTTTTCTGGAATGGAAGCAAAATCGATTTGATTTAGAAGTCTTACGTATCTATTAAATGTATGCAGTGCGTCCGAATCTAAAATATTAAAAGCTGATAGCGCAATGTTAATGTATGAAAATTTGTATTTGAGCAACTCAAGAGAAACCCGCCGTATTTGTTTATCCTTTTATCTTGTTTATATTGAACGAGTAAACTAACAATTTCCCAGAATTATCATTTAGGTGTTTCCTCTCTTGGACAAATTTACGCCGGAAAACTTCCTAATGATAGCACAGCTGAATTAACTAGTTCTAAAGGAATTTTGTGCTACTATCGACTCAATTTGATATTGAGTCACATTCGAGTTCAGATTAGTTTATTTTTCATACTTTGTATAGATAATCTTGCATATCAGTATATTGGCACTTATTGCGTAAATTCCATTAAATTGATTCGAGATCTTGCAATAAGGGAGTTTGAAAAAAAAATTGCTCAAATAGTTTACTTTACACATGTCTTGAAATTTCAATTCCATTACAATTTCCATTTTATAATGTAAATACAATTCCTTCCCAGTTATGAAGCT